>MU224682.1:154734-166435 GCA_018584345.1 Thuja plicata | reverse complement strand
AGGGTCTGAGAGTAGCCCTAAAGAGACTCAAGTGTGAGTCTAGAGAGAGTCCTGAATTAAATAGGATTCCAGGTGAGATTCCTAGAAGAGAGTAGGAATTTCAGAGAGTTAGGTGACCTCCCCATCAAAAACACATACACATGAACACCATATTTACACAGAAAACCTAATATGGGAAAAATGACAGTGATAATCTACTCACTATATGAAAAACTATTTACAATATTTGTTTTATGCATATTTCTATCAATGCAAACTACTTCCTAATGTATAAATTACAAGCTAAATCACACTCCCTTAGTGAAAAATACATATCTACACAAGCTACCAAAGGAGATCACAATCTTCCCAACATGTACAGGGAAGTGATGAAATGAAAATATATAGGATCTCTTGATCAAACTTAGTAAATATTCTATCAAAATCTCACTCTTATGACTTTTCTCTTCCTTGTTTACAATAATCTTCCTTCGCATTTTATCCATACATTATCCACACTCAATTCATCCTTTCGCACTCATATATATACAAGATTGGACATAAAAATTTAACAAGGTCAACCATAGAAAGATGAAAAAAAATGTATGTACAAGGTCATCCACCATGAGCACAAATATTTAGTGTGGTCCACCCCAAGTTATGAAGGAGACCTAAATGCATCATAACATGTCATCCATAAATGAATTCATTAAAGTAAAATCATCATAACCATCTTAAGGTCAAACCCAAATGAAACATGTAGGAAATCATTAATGTGCATTAGCAGGTCGGCCCAACAAAATTCTCTAATGTATATGAATCCATGCAAATAAAAATAGTCAACAAAGGGACGTATTTGAATCTCTTAACCCATCCTCCAATAATATTCAGACCAAAAGTTTATAAATTAGTTCATCAAAATTAGCTGAGTCAACTAGAGGCCGACACAGACAACAATATCACACTCAGAAAATATCTTCACTTGTTGAACAAACCAACATAAAATATCTAAATGAAACATTTCACATACGTGAAAAAAATGTCCACCAAATCACACACCTTGAGATGCCAATGGAGAGAAATGTAAAGAATTCTCCTAGCATGTCCTAGCCGTTTATGATAGCCAACATTTTTGTCAGCAAATAGCATAACACAACTTCTTCTAAACTATTGTGGACTTGAAAACATGATAGTGCAATGTTCACAGACTATGTGTTATATTACCAACACTACACACCATCAACTTCTTATGTGGATAAATGTAGAGCATTGTTCCATAAGGACTTAAAATTCTCTCCTGCATTTTCTAGCTTATCATACTTCTATCTTTCTAAATACATATCATATAGCCTTGTTATCACCACAAGTCGTTATATTAACCATGTGAACTTATAGTATAGTACTTCAAATATTATTTTTTGTATATCAAACTTCAAAAACTCTTTCTTGTATATCAGGCCTCAAATATTGTTTATTGTATATCAAACTTCATAAACTCTTTCCTGTGTACCAGACTTCAAATAATCTCATACTTTTTTTTCACTCCTCCACATCAGGTTGTCATTATTCACATATGGCATGTTGACATCAATGAAAATACTGAACACATAGTGCTAACACAATAATGTATTGAATTTTTTGGTTTTTTTATCTCTCAATAAAATCATGATATATTAATTTTGAAGATAAATATCTATAATGAAAGACTAAACTATGAAAATATTCCAAGAAAATATCTTGGAGGATAAGGAATGAAGAGGTTTTGAGAGATGAAAAATTAATCACCAATCAAATATGCTAAAATAATGATGTAATAAAGATCATATTTATATATCATCTATTTTATTGATGTGCTTTTATATGATTTGAATCTATGCATAGGTATCGACACAAATACAAGAAACAAAAAATAGTTAAATGTTCATATTTAGCTAAAATACACTTACATTCTAGAAAACATAATGCATATACATTAAAGTGAGCTCATGTTAAAGCTCAAAGCATATTTTTATATTATTAGCATGTTACAATACACATACATTCTAATTTAAACTAATGAAACCTCATCCTTAGACTTTTAAGAAGTATAAATTTACCAAACAAAGGGTTGCATATATAAATTGGGTTTTTAGATCTATGTTTTCCAAAAATATATAAGAATCAAGTGTAGTTTCCAAAAAAATTATGTATTTTGGAACATTAAAAAAAATACCATTACAACAAAAATCTTCATTTTGTCTTTCTAATCTAAACATATTTAGGTTAAATGTTCTTTTAATTACTTTTAGTAGTGTATTTATTTATGTATTTTCCTTTCTACATAATTTTTATTTACTCATCTAAATTTGTATAATAGTCACATCATATGCTTCATTCTATACATTTAATATTTTCTAAATTAAGGAGGAAGCATTCTCAAATTTTCATTTTTAAGATGTGCTACAAGATTAGTAAAAAATAATATATTTGATAAAAAAAACTAATATAAAAATATCACAACTACTACATGATCTTAGTTAACTTTCCATTGAATATTTAAAAATATGTAATGGCCTAGAAAATATATAAAGCTAGGATATATTTTTATGATAAAAAAATGAGAATCTTGTGCTCTCTTAACATTTATCCCTCTTTCCTCTCCATTAAAAAATAGTTATTTATAAAGTAGATTCCAATCACTTTTTTTTCTTCTTATCACATTTTCAATTTTAAATTGTAGACATTAAAAATTACTCATTTCTATTGAGCTAAATTGTTGATTAAGAAAAACAAATTGTCACTTATGACCCCAATTTCATTCAATTAATTACATATGAACACTCTTGTTTGGTCACCTTAGTTGAAATATCTTACATAGTAAAGTAGGATTATTCTTTAGAAATATTTCAGATACTTAAAATCTTTATTTACTATAGAGACGTTGGAAATTCTAAACTTTTGAATTTTTATTTTCTAAAATCTAGTATAACCTAGCTTTCAATTTTGTGTGTAGAACTGTATATATTTGAAGAATTTAATTAAGGTCTTATGTTTTTCTTCTATTCTTGACCCAAAATTATCTATTAATCATTTAAGCTATGTGCAAACTTTGTGCTTATTTTTTCTATTACACTTACATAAATATATGTTTTGTGAAAGGGTTTATGATTGATTGTCTTGGTCATTGCATATGTTTGAAATTTGTAAAAAATTGTGTTCCCTCTTCTTTATAGTATTTTAGGTGGAGTTAAGATAAGAGAAGATAACACACTCAAATGTAAATTGGATATTACAACTATCATATAAGTTCTAATATTGTGGTTGGATTGTGAGTTAATTATAATAAATAAGAGATTTTTCTTTGAGAAAAAACTTGACTCGTAATTAGAATTATCAAATAGTTGGGTGGGAGAACATAAAAATATATATTTAAATTTGAATCCGTCTATCTTGTTGGTGCCCTATTATGTAGATATTATTATGAAATTGTATTTGTTTGTGAGCTTGATTACTTCTATACATGCAAACTACTTTATATATTGATTGAATTTCTTGTTTTCAAATCTTTTCTTTTATCATATGCATGATTTTTTTGCGGTGGTTAGTTTTATATAAAGATTTTCTCTCTTGGAGAAATGAGTCTTTAAGGATAATCTTTCACTAGCTACTTTTTTAGTTTGGTTAATTAATATAATTTATAAGGAATATTTATACTCTAAATGCTATAAGTAGCTAAAAATTGTATTGCTACAATGTATTATGTATTTATAAGAAGAAACTGGAGATTCAGACTCTACTTGAAAAAATTCTATATAGTGGGTTGGGGACCTGCCTCGATTGGCAAGAGATTCTTGTTATCAAGCACGAGGTCACAAGGTCCAATCTCCCCCAACCCAAGTGATACTAAAGGACATGTTGTGCTAGCGTCACCATTCACGAGGATGCTATACCTGATTCCTACATTCTAAAAAAAAACTTCTATATGTTAGACCTGAGATCAGATTACTAAGAGGAGGGTGAATCGGTAATATACCAAATAAACCAACTTTTAAATTACTTAAAATTTAATCACCATTCACAAGATTAACCTTAATAGCAGTAAATGAAAACTTAAGCATCCAAGATCATCCATAAATTTGACACACATATTTATCTCGTGGAAACCCAAATAGAGAAAAAAAACCATGGTGGGGATTAGTACCCACTAAAATAATGTACTCTTATGAAGTACATCCTTTGAGGAGTTTAACCTTGTTAGGAGTTTACAACAGCACTGTTAGGTGCTACCCGATTAAGGGATTTACCTTAGGCCTATTATAACCTTTACCCTGTTAAGAGTAGCCTTGTTAGAGGACTTAAAAAACAAGCTAATGTGTCACCTTGTTAGAGGATTTACAATAAAGATCTATTAGGATCTACCCTGTTACGGGATTTCAATTGATGTAACTATTAGGGAACAATAGCAACAATGATCTAAAAAATAGCACTACCTCTGCTTGGTCAGATCCACTAAAGTAAAAAATTTCTTCTAAGAATACTTAACTCTTTCTTGGCTTTCTCACAACATGCATCTTACACCGTACTTTCTCAACACGTGATCAACACACCTTTGTACTGAACTTCAACCGGTATATAATGAACTTTTAAGTCCATCGCCTTGATCAAACCCCAAAATTAAATTACAAAGAATTCTGCTCAAATCCAATAAGACAAACAAAAAAATTAAATACCCAACACATATTTCCAAGACCGTGTCAGCCTATACAAATATTTACATATGAAATTGAGCCAAATAGTCAAACATGTTTTGACTATAATTAAACTTCCTCAAGAATATTCTCCAAATGATAACATTGACCAATGTGATTCTAGATCATTGCCTCCAATCATGAATACATGTCATAAGATCATAAATCATTCATCGTTTATCACCACCACATCAATATCAATCACTGATACAAGATCTATCATCGGTAGCTCAAGAACAGAAACACTTATCCTGTTGAATAGCATTGTTTCTATTCACTGATCACTCAAAGTAGTTTCGATTGCAACTATAGCATATAAGCACTATCGGTCACCATATCTTATGACTGTAACATAAGATACATCATAAATTTGACAAAATGTTCAAATCATCTATCATCAGTCATTAATTTTTCTAGCAATTGTACTGTAATACACCAGTCGATTACAATTCTCACATAAACTTACTTCATAAATAATGGTCATGCATTTGACATCCAAAGACATAACAAGGTCTCCCCTAAAGATAGCAACCACTAAAACTCATCATCTGTCACAAATATGCTTAACAACATACTAAGAACATAAAGTCAATATTTGACATCAATGACAATATAATATCTGATCATCATGTTAATCAAATCACTATGTCTTCATCAACAAAACACTTACCATCACTGCATCATATATGCCAAAAATCTCGCTCTTTGGCATTGATGAAAACACCAATGATGGCAATGCTCTCTGCATCAACTTCTACAATATGAAAATGAAAAATGTTTCCACTTCGGTCTTTCACTTGTTCTTCAATTTCTCTCCCTTTCACTATACTTCACTCTTCTATTTTGAACACGCATCTTCTCTCCTTCATCTTATACATCTTCTCTCCATCATCTTCTCTCCTACAACATCTTCTCTTCTACAACATCTTCTCTCCCTTTGACAACAATAACAAAGGTACAAAATACACCTAATATCACCTCTACAGTACTTGACTAACCAAAAACATCACTTCACAGACTGCTCTCCCTAAGGAGTAGCCTCACGACATCAATCCACACATATGAATTTTCAATGAATACACTAGGACTGATGCAACTCCATCTTCTCTTAATTAAGAGTAGATAGGGGAATGACCCTTGACCTACCTCTTAGATACTCAAAAGTATCCTTAGATAATGGCGTAGTATTTAGATTTCAGCAACTTGTTCCTTGGTTGGCACATATTCCAACCTTACTTCCATTTATTGTACCTATTCTCTAAGAAAATGATATTTAATAGCTATGTGTTTATTCTTAGAGTGCATCACCGGGTTCTTAGAAATATTAGTATCAGTTGTATTGTCACAATAGGTATACACCAATTCAGTTACCTTTTCCTATATTCCTTCCAGAATCTTCTTAACCCATACTATCTGAGTACAAATAATTGCAGCAACAACATACTCAGCTTTAGTTGTAGGCTGTGATATACAATTTTTCTTCCTACTTGTCTAGGACACAAGTCTATATCCAAGAAAGAATGCACCACCACTTGTGCTCTTTTGATTATCAATATTTCCTACCTAATCAACATCAGTAAACACATTTAAAATAAAATCCCCTTTATGACCATAATATTTAGTCCCCTTAAGATATCTGAAGATTCTCTTCACTACAACAATGTAAGATTCCTTAGTATTAGAAGAAAATAAATCTACTAATCTGAATTCCCATTTTATATCCAGTCTACTATGTACAACATATTGTAGCTTACCGATTATGGACCTGTAAAGTGTCTCATCCACATCTTTAAAATCATCCTCTTTGACAATTTGTAACTAGTTACCATAGGGGTGCCAAACAGTTTGAGTCCTCTAGTCCAAATATCTTTAGTATTTCTCTTACATACTTGGACTGACTTATGTAGATACCATATTTGACCTATTAACTTGTAATCCAATGAATAATTTGATCTCACCTATCATAGACATCTCGAATTCTTTCCTCATCTAATCTAAAAAAGATCTCCTCAACTCTTCATTACCACCAAAAATGATATCATCTACAAATATCTTTGCAATTAGTAATCTATAGTCTTTCTCTATTTTCAATACAGAGTGATGTTGGCACTTATTCTTAAAAAACCAATATGAATCATATCTGAGTGCGACCTCTCATACCATGATCTAGGTGCTTTCTTTAATCCATACAAAGTTTTATGTAATCTACACACTATATTCTTACCTTGAGCATTAGAAAACCCTTCAAGTTTTTCAATGTATACCTCTTCTTCCAAAATATCATTCATAAAAGATGACTTAACATCCATTTGATATACCTTGAAAACTTTGTAAGCAGTATAAGCAAGCAATTTCATAACACCTTCAAGTCTAGCCAAAGGTGAAATTTTTTCACCATAGTCCATGCCTTGCTCTTGTGCATATCCTTTGCACACCAACCTTGCCTTATTCCTTACCACTTCACAAGTTTCATCCATTTTGTTCCTAAAAATTCATTTTTTTCCAATCACATTCTTGTCCATTGGTCTGGGCACTAATGTCCAAGTTTTTTTCCTTTCAATTTGTTCTAATTATTCTTCTATAGCTTTCACCCAATCATCTTCTTTCAATGCTTCTTTCACTATTTTGGACTCAAATTCATATAACAAACATGTACCTTCTCTTTCCTTTCTTCTAGTTAATACATCTGCACTTTTGTCTCCAATAATTTGATCAGGTGAGTGATGCAACTTTACATACTTAGGCAATATCAGTTGAGTTCTAGGATTCCCTTCAAATTTTTGTATATGATCCTGATCATTTGCCTATTTTTCCATAGGTTCTTCTATAGTGTCTTGATCCACTGATTGTACATAAACAAATCCATGGTACTCTTCAGGTTCCTTCTTTTTGGTATCATCATTCTTTTCAAAAAAATCATCTATTATCACACTAGCACTTTCCACTATCTTATTTTTTCTTTCATTCAAACATTTGTAATCTTTACTCTTAGATGAATATCCTAAGAATATCCCTCCATCACTTCTTCGATCAAACTTTCCAGAATTTTTATCTCTTTTAATATAGCATCTACTTCCAAAGATTTTGAAATAATTAACACATGGTGTTCTACCATACCACAGCACATAGGGAGTTTTGTTTATACCTTTCTTTAGCTAAACTCTGTTCAAAGTGTAAACTGCAGTGCTCACCACTTCTCTCCAATAGGTCTTAGCAACACCTTTCTGAATCATTAATGTTCTTGCACAATCAATGATTGATCTATTTGTTCTTTCAGCAATATTATTTTGCTAAGGTGTTCTAGGAGAATAAATGTCTTTGAGTTCCCTATTCTTCACACTAAGTAGTAAACTCAAGTGAGGTAAACTCACCTCATTTGTCATATCTAAGATATTTTAGAGTCTTATCGGTCTCCTTCTCCACTCTATCTTTATAGATCTTAAATATGTGAAACACTTCAGATTATTCTTTTAAAAATATAACCCACATCATTCTAGAATAATCATCAACAAATAGCATGAAGTATCTCTCACCATAGTAACTCCTAGTTCTCATTGGATCACACAGATCGGTATGAACCAAATCTAAGATATTTTCAGAAGAATTATTTTTACTAATGAAACTAGAACTAGTTAACTTTCCAAGCTGACATTCTTTGTGCATTAAATTTTCTAGTTTCATTAGGTTTGGAAAACCTTGAGCACTAACTTCATCTTACTTACTTTGATCAAGTTATCAAAATTTACATCACAGAATATCTTATGCCACAACCAACAATCTTTGACCTTATCTAGCATACAAATATTAATAGTAGAATTCAAATGAAACAAGTTACCTCTAGTTTGGTCACCGGTAGAAATCAGTTCTCCTGATTTCCCAATAATTCTTCACATACCTCCTTTGAATTGTAATCAGAAACCTTTGTTATTTAACTGAGAAACACTTAACAAATTGTATTTTAAATCATCAACCCAGCAAACATCACCACAAATAATTTTATAATTCAAAGCAATGGATCCTTTAGCTTTCACCAAACAAGGAGCATCATTCCCAAATCTTACTAAGCCTCTATCACATTCCTCCAACTTGATAAAATTTCTTTTATCACCGGTCATGTGATGAGTGCACCTACTATCAATAATCCAGTTACCACTATGATTCATATTAGAAACTAAATCTCTTTTATCTTATTTTGAGGGATCTTCCTTAACTGCAACAAACACAATTTCTTCATCATCTCTTCCATCAGATTCCTCATCGTTAACACCTTCCTCAGCTAAGAAACAACCTTTCTAGTTCCTATCCTTTAATCTTCTTGATTTCTCTTTCTTGACACTATCAGGGCATCTAGAGGAAATATGACCAGTTTTGTTACATGCAAAACACTTTAAAGGAAACTTACCTTTGTATTTACCTTTTCCTCTAGGAAGCCTTCTAGCAATCAAGGCTTCTAGATCCTCCTAATCTCTTTCTTCAGATAAGATGGATTCATAATCATTAGAGTTATATACTGAAGAATTGTTAGACACTTCCTTTCCTTTCCTAGATGGTGTAAGCATCAATAATGACTTGAAAGTAGTTTCAACTTTAGGTATGCTATTATCATAATTACTTAGCTCAAATGTTGTTAATTTCCCTATTAATGCATCTAAAGTAACGGTGAAAGAACCTAAAGATATGAGCTCTTGAATAGATGAAACCCTAATAGCATACTGAGGCAATAGAGTTCTTAACATTTTTATTACCACATCATCCTCAAGAAGATTACCACTAGCACCTCAAATAGTAGCAACAACTTCTTTGATTCTCTGACTGTATAGCTCAATGTTCTCATTGTATTGCATTCTCATCTCATCATACTTTCCTCTTAAGTTGTCAACCTTTTCCTTCTACACATGTGGATCTCCACCATGGACAGTTTTCAACTTCTCCCGTATTTCATAAGCAGTATCTAAGTCTTTAATATCAACATACTATGCATCTATAAGAGTACATGCAATAACTTCCATAGTAGCAGTATGTTCATTCTTCACCTTCACCTGATCTAGAGTTAGGGTTCCTAGGGGGATAGTATACCTATTTTCCACATGATCCCAATACTGATCACCCAAGCCCTTAAGATGGAGCTTCACCCGACTGCTCCATATTGAGTAGTTCTCTCTTGTGAATTTAGGACCCTCCTTTTGCATCATCTTGGATCTTTGTCTCAAGTTGTTAAGCTTCACTACAAAAAAGGAACCAAAGCTCAGATACCAATTGTTAGACCTAAGATCATATTACTGAGAGGGGGGTGAATTGGTAATCTACCAAATAAACCAACTTTTCAATTACTTAAACTTTAATCACCATTCACAAGATTAACCTTAATAGCAGTAAATTAAAACTTAAGCATCCAAGGTAATCCACAAATTTGACACACAAATTTATCTTGTGGAAGCCCAATTAGGGAAAAAAACATGGTGGGGATTAGTACCCACTAAAATAATGTAGTCTTTTGAAGTACAACCTGTGAGGAGCTTAACCCTATTACGAGTTTACAACAGCACTCTTAGGTGCTACCCAGCTAAGGGATTTACCTTGGGCCTATTAGAACCTTTACCCTGCTAAGAGTAGTCTTGTTATAGGACTTAAAATACAAGCTAATGTGTCACCTTTTTAGAGGATTTATAATAAAGATCTATTAGGATCTACCCTATTAGGGGATTTTAATTGTTGTAACTATTACGGAACAGTAGAAACAATGATCTTCAAAATAGAACTACCTCTGCTTGATTAGATCCACTGAACTACAAAATATCTTTTGAGAATACTTAACTCTTTCTTGGATTAATCGCAGCATGCACCTTACACCACACTTGCTCAACACATGATCAACACACCTTTGTACTAAACTTCAACTGGTATATAATGAACTTGTAAGTCCACCACCTTGATCAAACCCTAAAATTAAATTACAAAGAATTTCTCTCAAATCCAATAATCCAAACAATAAAATTAAATACCCAACACATATCTCCAAGACCGTGTTGGCCTATACAAAGATTTACATTTAAGAACAATAGTTAAACACGTTTTGACTATAATTAAAATTCCTCGAGAATCTTCTCCAAACAATAACATCGACCAATGTGATGCGAGATCATTACCTCCAATCATGAATACATTTCATCAAATCATAAATCATTCATCATTTATCACCGCCACATCAATATCGATCACCGATACAAGATCTGTCATCAGTATCTCAAGAACATAAACACTTAACGTATTGAATAACACTATTTATGTTCACTAATTACTCAAAGTAGTTGTGATTGCAATTGTAGCATCTAAACACCATTGGTCGCCATATCCTATGATTGTAAGATGAGATACATCATAGATTCGACAAAATATTCAAATCATCTATCACCAGTCATTAATTGTTCTAGCAGATGTACTATAATACACTAGTCGATTACAACTCTCACATAAACTTACTTCAGCAGTAGTGGTCATGCATTTGATATCTAAAGACATAACTAGGTGTCCCCTAAAGATAGAAACCATTGAAACTCATCATTCATCAAAAATATGCTTGACAACATACTAAGAACATAAAGTCAATATTTGACATCAATAAAAATATAATATCTAATCATCTTTTTAATCAAATCACTATGTCTTCATCAACAAAACACTCACCATCATTGCCTCAGATAGGCTAACACAATATAGTATGAATAAATTTTTTTCTTAAAGGTGTAGTGACCATTTCTTCATAACTATTATTTATCATGTCTCTTGGACTAGAAGGAATGGTCCTTCTTTAACTTGATAATATTCAACTTCTAATGTAATCTCTTCTTGTTTCTCTTGATGGATTTTTGGATGAACAATTTAAAGGAATATTTATACTAGTATTAAGGGTATTGAATCTTGTAAAACTACTAGAATGGTAAAGGGAAATAATTCAAAAAATTATTATTATTATTATTATTATTATTTTATATATA
>MU224682.1:92427-135008 GCA_018584345.1 Thuja plicata | reverse complement strand
TATATATATATTACTGGTGTTATTTAGCCAGACCGTATTTTTTTTTAAAAAAAATAGCAAGCACACATTTTTTAAATTAAATTTTCCACAATAATTAATAACTTAATTTTTCTTTCTTTTTAAGCATAAATCCAATAAGCTATATTTTCCATAATATAGACATTTTTTTTTCAATAAAAATTATAAATAGAATAAAAGGGATTTTTTTTCTCTACAACATGCAAGATGATAAAAACAAGAAGGATCTAATATTTTTTAATACAATTATTTATTTTTCCCACGGAGAGTTTTCTTGTTTTCTAGCATGCAAATAATTCATTTAACCTGTTTTCTTGCGGATCTGATCCCAGTTTCAACATGCACCTGATGAAGACAAGTTTTCTACTTTTCAAGGTGAGAGAAACACAGATCTGAGGGTTTCAAGCTAATTTTCACACATTAACAAATTCTCATTCAAAGAGGACTTTTCCCTCAAAATGAAACCCTAAGGAAAATTTTCAAACAAATTTCTTTCATACGAAAAACCCTTATGCCCAATTGGCATTCAATACCCAAAAATGAAACCTTTATGCACACAATCACAGATCTGATAAGCAAACATGGAGAAAAATACAAATTGAAACCAAGATCATAATTTTCCAATTCTAAATCATTGAAATTACCAAATACCCAAACAAGGAAAATCACACAAAGGGTCCTAGCTTTCAAATGCATGGAAGATGGGGATCTGAAAGCTAGGATTCAAAAGATGAAGGCCCTACCTCATTAACAGATGAGAAGCACAATTTCACAAATCCAAGCAAGAAGAATCCACAAATCCAAGCAAGAGAATCGACAAATCCAAGCAAGCTCTCTCAAAACTCCAATCACCTGATTTCTCCTTCTCCTTGATTGAACAACCTTCAAAAAGGCCTACAATCCAAAGATATAGATAATCCAAGCAATTAGGTTTTCAAAAAGTGAAAACCCTAAAGGGATATAAATTATCTAATTATTAATTAAAATAATTCTTTATTTTCAATTTCACTTAAAGCATGCAAAACTCAACTTTATAATATCAAAGCAAAGTGTTAAATTGAAAATGCATGAAAGAATATGTCAATTAAATAAATCAATTAACCATGCAACTTAAAGTAATATTCAATAATTCAACTATGTACAATTAATTACAATTAATTGAATTAATATTTATTAAATCTTAATTATTTTAATCAAGACTTAATAATTAAATCAATTAATTAAATATAGGTATTTAATTAATATTTAATTATTAAATAGCCATATATTTCATATATTAATATTTTAACATTATTATAGGTGTAATAATTAATATTAATATTTACCATGAAAATTTATTAAATAAATCAAGCTAAAAACATCATTAAATCACCTTAAACCCATCTAAATATATAATCAACTGAAATAGACAATTAACTGAAACAGAACCACAAACACACACAAACAGGCTCATGAATCCACGTCACTTGACGGATTCTAATAGGATAGTCAATCAGATTCTTTGTCCATCAATAGGAAAAAATAAGGGTTTAGGGTATGGATTTGGACCTGATATTATCTCCCCTCTCTTACCATTGAGATATTGCGATAGGGAAAGCTCACTCCTGCCAATTTAGAGAAGACGTAGCCCAGTACCTGCAAACCTATCATCACAAGGACGAGCATACATCCATATAATATAGAAAATAATGGGTGAGACTAGTTTATCATGTGGATCTCACTGAAGAAAGTAACTACGACTCTATCCCATACCATATCAAACACATCAAACAATAATGCAAAACATATAAATGATCCATGTGCATATAAATCTAGGGTCAGTATTGTCAGAAAACTATAATCAAAATGACATCCTAACATATACATAAGCATCATGAAATAACCATAAATCATATGCAAACAAGAGATATAATACACTAAGAAATGAATCAACAACATACTAAAATGTGATACACAAATATCCTCAAAACCATCCGAAATAAACCACACATACATAAAAAGGCCTAAAAGAGTTTGGCAACCGAAACTGAAAAGCAAACTAAGAGGTGGGTATTACAAAGGACTTAATATGTGAGGGTACACCAGCTACACTACCACCAAAGAGGGAGATAAGTCATCAGATTGACTTTGTACCAAGAGCATCTTTGCCAAACAAGGCTGCATATAAAATGACACCGGAGCAAAACAAGGAGATAGCCAGGCAAGTATAAGAAATTTTGGACCAAGGGCTGATCAGAAAGAACATAAGCCCATGTGTTTTCCCCATGGTGTTGGCTCCTAAGAAGGGAGGTAAGTGGAGGATGTGTACTGATTCTAGGGCAATTAATAGGATAACTATTAGATATAGATTTCGTATTCCTAGGATAGAAGATTTAATGGATTGTTTGGGGGGTGCTAAGTACTTCTCTAAAATTGATTTTAAAAGTGGTTACTATCAAATTAGGATGAAAGAAGGTGATGAGTGGAAGTAAACCTTTAAGACTACAAAGGGGTTATATGAATGGTTAGTTATGCCCTTTGGGCTTACCAATGCACCTAGTACTTTTATAAGGGTGATGAATGAGGTCTTAAAAGACTATATAGGTGTATTTGTAGTTGTCTATCTAGATGAAATCCTCATTTTTAGCAAGACAAAGGAGGATCATATGAAACACTTAGAGTTAGTGTTGAGGTTGCAAGAAGAAAATCTCACCATCAATCTTGAAAAGAGTGACTTCATAAAGGAAGAGCTAGTCTACCTAGGATTTGTAGTTTCCCAAGGTGACTTGAAGATGGATAAGGACAAAGTAGAGGCCATATTGAACTGGCCTACTCCTAAGATAGGGACTGAAGTTAGGAGCTTCCATGGGTTAGCCCAATTCTATAGGAATTTTATTAGAAGATTCAGTGAAATTTGTGCTCCAATTCTAGAGACCATTAAAGGAGGGTTTAAAACCAAATTTGTATGGACCAAGGAAGATAATGAGGGGTTTGAAAGGTTGAAAAGAGAAGTAGCCACTCAACCTATATTTTTGTTACCAAGTTTTGACAAACCTTTCATAGTAGAGTGTGATGCAAGAAACATAGAAGTGGGGGTTGTCTTAAGCCAAGAAGGCAGACCAGTGGCATTCTTCAGTGAGAGATTGAATGAAGAAAAGTATAGGTTCTCTTCCTATGACTTGGAGCTATATGCTCTTGTACAAGCCCTAAAGAAATGGAGGCATTATTTATTGCATAAAGAGTTTTTTGTTCTTTACAGATAACCAAGTATTGAGTTATATCAATACTCAAGACAAACTTAGCTTGAGACACATCAAATGGATGGAGTTTTTGCAATCATACACCTTCACTATTAAGCATAAGAAGGGGGTAAAAAATAAAGTTGCTGATGCCCTTAGTAGAATGATGCTTACCATACAAGAGATTTAGTTGTAGAGTACAAGGGTTGAAGGGTTTAAATACCTTTATGAAGGAGATGGAGACTTCTTAGTGATCTACAAAGTGTGCAAAGAGTTTGAGAATCACTTTCACAGTGAGTATGCAGACTACACTCTTCAAAATGGATTTTTGTTCAAGGGAAAATAGTTATGTGTTCCAAGGGGATCCATGAGGGAGAACCTCATCCAAGAAAATCATAATGGGAGTTTAAGTGGACACTTTGGACTAAACAAGACTTTGGATCTAGTGGAGAGATTCTATTGGTGGACAAAAATGTAGAGAGATATAAGGAGATATGTAGAGTAGTGTGGAGTATGTCAAAGAGAAAAAGGAACTTCATCAAATGAAAGCTTATATCAGCCATTTCCCATCCCAAGTAGTCCATGGGATTGCATAAGTATGGATTTTATTATGGTACTACCTAGGACACCTACTGGTTTAGACAGTGTGTTTGTGGTAGTGGACAGATTTAGTAAAATGATCCATTTTGTCCCTTGAGAGACAAAACATGATGCTATCCATATTGCCCATTTATTCTTTAAAGAGGTAGTGAGGATACAGACATGTGAGGATAATAAATATAAGGTGGAAAAAACCCTAATCCAAGAGTTAGTTGTCATTTTGTACGGACCGTGTGTGAGCAAGGAAGGATTTAGACCATATTTTCATGACAGTGCTGAGATCCAGTTGTTTAATGGATTGAAATTTCTTAATTAATGGATTGAGAACTTGTATGTTTCCATTTCATTTCTTATTGTAGCATTGACTTTATCATTTTGTGTGAGTGGTGAAGGTTTTGTAAATTCTTTTGTTCTTACTATTTCGCTGTCTAGTTCTGAGGCAACTATGTAAATATGCCTCCCTCTTGAATTCCCATGGTCAAAATTTTATGGAATCTTGGATTCAAGTAGGGGAATCCATTTACATTGTGTCTATAGTTTTTGGAGTCATTTTATGCAGAGGAAGTAATTTTAGCATCAAGCCCTAGGTGAGTGCAAGTGCATTTTGGTTAGGTGCTTGAATGGAGCAGTAGCAAGAAAGATTGCTCAGTGGATTGGTTGAATCCAATAAATGGTGGGGACATGTAGAGAGGAGAGTCCTTGTTATTTTTATTCAAGGATAATTTTATGGGAGGTGTGGAAGGAAATCAAAACAAGTCAAGAAACCAGACTATGTACATGTTCCCTAAAACCCATGAAAATAGGGGTTTCTTGGAAAACCAATGTATGGACAGAGTGGGGATTTGAGACCTTGAAAATACTAGAGTAGAGGAAATAACCACAAGGAATCTATAATTATTTCCCAAGGGTGTTAAGGTATTTTAGGAGAAAATCCACTTTTTCAGTGAATAGGAGGGCTGATTAGGGTGAAAGATCCACAAGATTGGATCTAGGGGAGTTGAAAGGGACCTGAAGATTATTATGAATACAATCCCAAAGGAGATAGGACAGATGGGAAAGTAGAGGACCAAGTCAAACCATGGATGTGAAAAGTTATGGAGAAGGACCTAGTGTGCATTTGAACTTGTTGGAGAGCTCCTAGTGAGTTGGAGGATCTAATAGGAATACTCAAGTTAGGGTGGTGATAAGAACCCTAAGGAGACCAAGAAAAGGTCTATTAGAGAGAAAGAAAGCTCTAGGAGTGGGAACTCCCAATCAAATGTATTCTATAAACTTAAACTTTCATCAATAGTTTTTACCGAGTGTTAGTAAATTAATACTATGATTACCGATCTTGGTCAATAAAATAAAGTGTAAAGTAAAATAAAAATCCACAACATTCATACACATTGAGGCATAGATTTTTAACATGGAAACCCTACTAAGGGAAAAACCACCTAGGACCGGTAACCCAAAATATTTTCACTCTTTTGAAGTGAGCTCAGTGAAGAGCCAACCCTGTTAAAGGTTACAATGCACACTATTAAACGTGACCTTGTTAGAGGATTTAAAACTAACAGTTCTCTCTAGAACAGGCATTCACTATGGGGTCAATAAGAAAGCAATCAACATTCTCTGAATGTTATAATAAGGATTCACTATTCCACTCAGTTAAGATATTTATCTGTAACAATGGTTAAACTGATACAGTAATGATCTGATTCAAATACAATTCTAATTTGTAGATATTTAGATCTATTCCAATTACATAATACCTCTAATGATTTTTTTCACTTCAATTCATATCATACTTATTCTTCTTAGTAATCCTCTTTTCTTTGTTTGCTCAGCGATGTCTATAGAAATGCTCGGTTCTGTCTTTAACCAGTTTGATCAGTCATGCATCAAATTCGTATGTATGCTTCAGCATCTATCAACACTTGCACACACAATTCAGCACATGATTCAGAAATGAATCTCTTGTCTTTTATATAGACATCATGTATCATTTAATTTTCATCCTTTAGATCCTATTGCTTAATCTCCATCATTTATTTTCCCACTTGATCCTTCCTCTGTAGTTGTGTTAAAAACATGTTTCAATCTCTATCGTCCAATCTTCATTGAATTTTCATAATTGTTTGATTAAATACAAACTTTATCTTTTATTTTGAAATCATCAATTGCTAGATCAGCATCCAAGTCGGCCTCAATTAGAATTAATTGCTTGGTCTTAGCAATAACCATGTTGTGTCAGCAATCCCTTACTCAGTTATCATTGTTGCTCGATATACACTGTGTTTTACTCGGTTATTACTATCTCTCAATGTATACAGAACTCTTCATAAACATTGTCTGTTCCATATCTTCAACACATAACCAATGTTTTCCACCATAATAACACTCAAATAAGTTGACATCAATGACAATAAATTAACTAATAAAGTTTATCATCACTTCTTCAACTCGGTTGAATATCAACAAATGGCTTCAAACATATAATCAGTTGTAGTTCATCAATCTCTCCCTTTGTGCATTGATGGCAACACAATATGAAATATACAATATAATAATGCCATATAAAAAATACCAAAATTTTGTTCTACAAATGCAACAATTATGTAGCTCTCCCTAGCTTGAATATAATCTGTGTCAATATAAACAAAATACTCTTCTCTACATAGTGAGTTTTGACTATTCAACTCTTGAATCTCACTGTAGATTAGATATTTCTTTTCTCTCCCTTTCTCTTTTCTCCCTTGAGTGGATGGATAATTCATAAATCTCTCCCTGATATTTCATTGATATAACTCTCCCTTTGACAACAATTCCAAAAATAAATATGCAGCTCTTTAGTAGCCAAAATAAAATATCTTTGATTTCGGTGTAGTAGGTACCTTTCAGTGTACTGATATCTCCATGTTGGTCCAGTTCATCTTTGTATCAACATGATTGATATTCTAATTTCATCTAGGTTTATGCAACCTCCTAATATGCTTAGTTACCAATAAACAAGGGACAAACCCCTAGTCTATCTCTCAAGTACTCAAATGTATCCTTTGGTAACGGTTTTGTGAATGTTTCTACAAGTTGTTCTTTTGATTGTACATATTCCAATATTACTTGTTTGTCTTTTACTTTTTCCCTCAACTAGTGATACTTTATAGATATTTTCTTTTTCTTTGCATGCATCACTAGATTCTTTGAAATATTTATATCACTTGTATTATCACGATAAATCATCATTGGTTCAGTGATCTCCTCATCCATTCCTTTCAACAATTTTTTTATCCATGCTATGTTAGAACAATTTTCAGCAGCAACAACATACTCTACTTCTGTAGTTGACTGAGATATGAATCCTTTCTTCTTGCTAATCCAATTAACTAGTCTTTCTCCAATAAAGAATGCTCCACCAGTAGTACTTTTTCTATCATCTATATTCCCAGCCCAATCACCATCTATATAGACTTTCAATTTGAATTTTCCTTCTCTTTTATACCATAGTCCATAATCCTCAGTATTCTTCAAATATCTAAAAATTCTTTGTACATCGGTCATATGTGATTCCCTAGGGTTGGCATAAAATATTGCAACTATTTCAACTGCATGTGCTATGTCAAGGCTTGTGTGAAAAACATACATCAATTTACCAATCATAGATCTATACAAGGTTTGATTTACCTTAGGTGTCTTGTCTTCTTTTTTTATTTTTCATCCTGTCACCATAGGTGTTCCAACTGGTTTTTATTCCTCCATTTTGAATGTTTTGAGTACTTCCTTGATGTATTTTGAGTGAGTAATGTATATACCTACAGTCTATTGTAAATTTTTCAATCCTAGAAAAAATTGTATCTGACCAAACATCAACATCTCAAATTCTTTCCTCATTTCATCAGCAAATGAAGTGCATAAGTTATCATTACCTCCAAATATGATATCATCAACAAATAATTTAGCAATAAGTGTCTTATCATCATTTCCTCCTTTTAAGTATAAATTGTTGTTATCACTTATTCTAATAAATCCAATACTTATTATATATGAATGCAATCTTTCATACCATGCTCTTGGTGCTTGCTTTAGTCCATATAAAGCTTTATGTAACTTACATACCATGTGTGTCTAATCAAGATCAACAAATCCCTCAGGTTGTTCAATGTATACCTCCTCTTCCAGTATTCCATTTTAAAATGCAGACTTTACATCCATTTGATATACCTTGAATCCTTTATATGCAGTGTATGCAAGTAGTATTCTTACTCCTTCAATTCAAGAAACTGGTGCCAAAGTTTCTCCATAGTCAATTCCTTCTTCTTATGCATACCCTTTGCAAACCAATCTTGCTTTATTTATGATTACATTTCCATCTTCATTCAATTTGTTTTTGAAAATCCACTTGGTGCCAATTACATTTTTATCACTCAGTCTCAGTACTAATGTTCATGTCTTATTATTTTGTATCTACTCAATTTCCTCATTCATGGCATTAAACCATTCTTCATTTTCTAATGCATCTCTAACATTCTTAAGCAAGTGTCATCTCTGAACTTAATTCTTGTCAATATGCTTTCTCTTTTATCTCCTATGGATGGTATCTTCTTACATATATAGCAAGTATAGGTTCAGTTCTTGGTCCTTCATTATCTTCTTTTGTATCTATATTGCCTTCTGGTTTATGATCTTTTGTTTCAGCATTTTCTTGATTCTCGGTCAGTGCTACCTGTTGCCTGGTGACATTAACATGTTGCTCGGTAACATTACCTTGTTTCCTAGTAATTATAGGCATCTATGTCAGTATAGTATCAGGCCCTTCCCATTAAACAAACTTACTATAATATTCAGGTTCTTTAATGTTGTCCTCATCGTTTAGCTTAGCAAATTCATCAACTTTCACATTTTCACTCTCAATGATTTTGTTAGTTTTCTTGTTCAAACATTTGTAAGCTTTTCTTTTAGTAGAATATCCAAGAAATGTTCCTTCATCACTTTTTGAATAAAAATTTTCATTTCTCTCATCTTTTAGAATATAACACCTACTACCAAATATTCTAAAGTAACTCACATTTGGTGTATACCCATACCATAGCTCATAACGTGTTTGTTTGAATCTTTCTTAAGTTGTCTTGGTTCAGTGTGTAAATTGGTGTGTTGACTGCTTCTCTCCAGTTTGTTTGTAAAACTCCTTTCTCAATCATCAATGTCCTAGCACAATCAACAATTGATATGTTCCTTCTTTCAGCAATCACATTCTATTATGGTGTCCTTAGTGTAGAAACATGTCTTTTGATTCCATACTCATTACAAAAGTTAGTGAACTCATCAGAAATAAATTTACCTCCTCTATCAGATCTCAACAAATTCAGATCTCTATCAGTTTTGTTTTCCACTTTAGCTTTATACCACTTAAACATCTTAAATGTTTTAGATTTTTCTTTTAGGAACATGACAGTCATCATCCTACAGTAGTCATCAACAAATAAGATAAAATATATGTCTCCATAATATATTTGTGTTCTCATTGGTCCACATAGGTTTGTATGAACTAACCCCAAAATGTCAATAGATGAAAAATTCTTGCTCTTGAAACTAGATTTTGACATCTTTCCCATTTGATAATTTTTGCATATTACACGGTCTGGTTTAGATAAGCTCGGTAAGCCTCTAACTTTTCTTTTTCTTCTAATCTTAAGCATGTTGTCAAAATTTACATGAAAAATTCTTTTATGCCATAGCCATATATCTTCATTCTTTGCCAATAAACAAGTAGTTTCAGCTGTGTTAAGATAAAATAGGTTACCTTTAGATTGTTCACAAGTACCAATCAATTCTCCTTTTCCATGATAGATTCTGGATTTTCTATTCTCAAATGGAACTCAGTGACCTATGTTATTCAACTGTGAAACACTCAACAGGTTGTAGTTAAGTCCTTTTACCCAGTAAGTATTTTCCCTTTTGATGTGATTATTCAGCATAATGGTACCTTTTCCTTTCACTTGACAAGGTGTATCATTTCCCATTCTTACTGATCCTCCATCATAATGTTCAAAAAATTCAAATTTTCCTTTATCACCAGTCATGTGATGTGCATAGCCACTATCAATAACCCAAATATCATGTTTTATAACTTTAGAGATAAGTGTTGTTTCTACATACCTTTCATCCTCATATGAATCATCTTTCAATGCTACAAACACTATCTCAATATCTTCATCACTGTTAGAGTTATTATCATTAACTTTATCTTCAGCAATGTAACAAGCTTTCTTTCCTTTGTCTTTGTAATCTTAGTTATCTCTTCTGACATACTGTCGATTGATTCTAAAGTCTCAGTCATCCTTTCTATCATTAGATCTATCATTTCTATCATAATATTGAAGTCTTAACACTATTACAGGATAACCACTTAAGCGTGTAAAATGATAGAAGCGTACGGACACTGTAGGGATGATTCAGAATGATCCAAGTTGGATATATGAAGAAGGATGTATTTTGATATTCTTTCTAAGGTCGCTTGGATTTATGTTGCATATTGTAGATGTTAAAGTTGATTTGGTGAAGACTGGTTTCTGGATTGTAACTATGATGCTAGATAGAGAAGGTCTCTGTGTTTTGGGTATATCTTTCTAGCGAAGATATTTCAGATGAATCAAGCTTACTGGTGGACAACTGACATATGTTGGAATAATGGGTTGAGTTTTAATGTTGTGTGATTACTGGTGACATCAGATGTGGCGTATATTCTAGAGGAGACCTATCTGGTGGCTGAATTTAGACATGTAGTGTATAAAATGAATTATGAGAGTGGATTACAGATCTAGAAGTATATGTGATGGATTGTATTTGATGTTTACATGTTATAGATACCGTGTGTATCTTAGCAAGGGGTTATATAATTATCTGGATATTGGAAAGTCTTAATTGGCTGACCTAATCAATTGTTTGTATATTGGGAAAGCTTAATTGTCTGACCTAAAGAATTATTGTAAGGGGGTATATATGTGAGATCTTTTCTTTTGGAAAGATGTGGTAGAGATTAAAAGGGAAAGAGAAGTGAAAGCTATGAGGATTTTTTTTCTGCTAGATGTAGAGCAGAGTTCTGTGACAAGAGTATTTCATTGGAACTGACAAAGCAAAGATAGTTACTATCGGACAGTTCACTGGATTTTATATTTTCTATATACACTTGTTTAGATTGTGAATCCTTGAGGTTGGTATAAACCTTCTTTGGAAAGTACATCTAGGAAGTGAGCCTACTACTTTTCTTGACTCCTAACAGGGATTGTGTACTGTAATGTTGTAATAAGCTCCTAACAAGGCTAAATATGTTAACAGTGATACTATACTCTTGTTACCCAAATTTTTACATGCGGGGAAAAAGAAAAATTTGCATAAAGAAAACATCCCTTTAGACATTACTATTCAGCCAATATAGATGAATACATTACTATTACATTCATATTATCAGATTTTATTTATACTCTAAGTTTTGAACAAATTCACACTTTCAAATTCATAAATGATCATTGCATTGTGCATTCATACTGAATGTATTAGATAAGTGTTCCTTTAAGGTCACATCTTGCATACTAAAACTTAGAGGACATATGAAGAAAAGAAAGTAAGAAGGAAGCATGATAAAGTCTAGGGTCTATGTATTGCCTTTAAGAGGTCTTCTAGTTTCTGGAGTGGTTTATCTGCATCATCTAAAGTCTTTCATGTCCTGTCTTGTCTTTGTCTGTCCTCAATTTAAGGTCTTCTATGGTCGTGCCTCCTGCATCATGGTTTGAAAGAGATATTAGATCCAATTGGAT
The DNA here is from genome assembly GCA_018584345.1 of Thuja plicata. Taxonomy (NCBI): domain Eukaryota; kingdom Viridiplantae; phylum Streptophyta; class Pinopsida; order Cupressales; family Cupressaceae; genus Thuja; species Thuja plicata. The sequence goes on along the minus strand of MU224682.1, from coordinate 123,379 downwards.
CTAAGAAATACATAAAAGCCTAAAAGATACCATGCATCAGTCAAACTCCCTGAACTACATATTTACTGATGATATCAATGTAAGGGAAAGATATGTATTTTCATTGACTAAATAATAACATCAAACAAACATATCTTTATGGAATCCTGTGCTATATTTGAAAGATGCAGTGAGTGTCATGAGCCCGCTCTCAAACTTCATAAATATGCATTATTAAAGAAGTGTTCAAATGCAGATTTCAACATTAATGTACAAAAAGATATCATATATGAGTCATGTGCATATGAAAATGCAGCTTTAAACAGTTCACATATATAAAGGATCAAGTAAATGTTGTCTAGAGACATAAAAGATATGGATCACTATGATCTAATGCTAAATATGTAGATACCAGAAGTAGCATACACAAAGAGATGTTCAAATGATGTAAAGATATGCCAAACTCTAAGGTAAATAATGATATTATTTTGCATATTCAGTCAAAAGCCCAAGCAATGATGGTAGGTATAATAACAATGTTAATATCTAATGCTGCCAAGTACATATTTAAAAAAGTTCAAATGCAATTCTTTGTGCAAAAAAAATGGAAGATAACAACAATTTTGCTTTGCATATTCACATGACTAAAGTGTTGTACATATATGTAAAATGCTATTATTATTTATGTTATTCATGTTGGAATGACACTTTTGAATCAAAAATATATATGCATATGTGTAATAGAAACTGTACAGATCAAAAGAGAGTATGCATGTTTAATGGCCCTGTCCTCTGATTTTGAATGTTGCCCATGGGAGTCATGAGCCCGTGCTCAAACCCCATGGGTAATATAGCCACTATAGACAGTAGGTGTTCAGACATCATGAACATCAAAGATAGATATAGACATCCATTGGAGATGACATCATGAACAACATGCATCAACACAAAGCCTGAGCTCAACTCTTAAAGACACAAAGACAGCTTATGACAACAACTTGAGCATGAAAAACATGGGAAATAACAGACAAAATTAATGGAGTCTACAAAAAAAACAAAATCTATGGAGTCCATTTCTTATTCAAGGGACGACAGCTTGCAGATATTTTATTTTTACTTCCAAGAAGAGTGTTACAAGGTAAAGCAAATAGAGAACATAACTATATAAGTTGCTCTCACAAACAATCATTAATATTTAGAAATATTGGTACTATTTGAAAATGTTAGATGGCAAAAAAAAGATCAGGCATAAAGAGAGTAATCAGACACAATACTCAACTGGGCTAGACAGCATTATATTCTTGGCACTTGAACAAATATGACAAATTACACTTCTGAGAGCATAACTCAAAAAGAAGCTATAGATTTCATGTTGTAGAAGAGGAGTAATCAACATGTTTAAAACAAGGAAGACAGCAAGGAGCCGACAGTTCAAATAAAAATAGCATGGTCTCCAGACAAGCAAAGATCCATTCAACAAGAAGACAGCTCTTAAAACAAATCTCATATCAAATGAATATAACAAATAAAATCTCTGAGCAAGGCATGTCCAAGTTTTACAAAATGAAGAAAGATACATATTAAGTCACGACTGTGACTTATTCGTGACTTCATAGTTAAACAACATTCATCTATTGAAAATACAACAGCGACTTCACTGTGAAGGAAAGTAAATGCAATATACAGAGTCTGAAAGTAAACTTATCTGAAAGTGGAGTTATCTGAAGGTGAAGACTGAGTTTATGCAAATGTGAAATGCCTTGTTTCATGTCATTTAAAACCCCAAATGATAGGTGGAACTTGTGGTATATGAAGAGGCCCGTGCTGCTTACAACAATACATAACAGTGCCATTTCATGGCATTTTCAAACTAGAGGTGAAGCCCAAGTTCAACCGCAGGTAGATGCATTGAGAATGCCATATCTCATGGCATGAAACCCAAAACAAGACATAAACAAATAGTGCCACCCATTGTGTGAAAGGCTATAGTCAATAGCCACTCGAAAGCATGTAGAAAGATACAAAGGAGAGCCCACAAGTGGATCCCAAGAGCTAACTAGAGGTGGAGCCTGAGTTCCATAATAGAGCCCGTGTTTTAAAAGCAAGCTTCATAAGAATATGAAGAGTGCCATACATTATGGCCTGATAACTCATTGTTTACAGACTTCTAGCTCGAGCATCAAACATACAGAACCCCATAATGAATGCAGAAACAATAGCATGGCGGCAACACAGTCACAGTTAGGGGTTTCAAAAACCCTAAATCCTCTCCCAAATGCAGTGAGTGCGGAAATGAAAATGGAAAATAATGCCTATGTCGAATTAGATAAGGATTTGGAGTCCATGGAGGCACAAACAAAGAGATATTTTTCATTGTGATGGAGTTATTGATATTCTTTCAAGGTATCGGCTTTGCTAGGGTTAGCCTAAGCTTTAGTGTCAACTTTGCTAGGTTAAGGTTTTTCCATGGTGTCGGGTTTATGGTTAGGAGTTTTATACATTTGATTTATTTTAAACAGGGTTATGTAATGAAGTTCGTAATAAGTTGGTAACATAATGTAAAAAGATGAAATCTTTTAAAGATGCCAACATTAGGTGAGTTCATTTTCAAAATTTGAGTTTAAGGCTAAGTGTAGGCATGTATTATGCCTTAAATTTAGGGTTTTTAGAGGGATCATGGAGAGCTTTTATTAAAGCTATATTATAGACATCAATTGGGCCTAATTTTCAGGGGTTCTATCTATTTGAGAGGGTCTTTTTGGAGGGAGATCTCATTTTTGAGATTAGCCATGTGGGCTATTTAGTGGACCTTTTACTTTATGTTCAAAGGTTCAGAATTTAAAAAAGAGGTGCTTTTAGTGAACTGTTTGTTCCTGTAGACCTTTTTTATGCATTTTGTATCCATTAAGGTTGCAAATTTTGAAAAATAAGGCAAAGTGAGCTTATTGTTCCTTAGTGTCTTGGATCCATGTTTGTAATCACATTTTGTCAGAATTTGGTGAAGAATAAAGCAGATGTTTCATTGACTCATACATGTGGAGTTTTGATTCTATGATCATGTTTCATCTTTCTTTGCAAGTGTTATTTTCATTGTTATCCAAGAGAAGTGAGTGCATTTATATTCCTTCCTAGGGTGATCAATTATTTAAAACCTTTATGAAAATGTATGTTTGCTGACTGTTTGAGCTATTTATGGTTTAACCCTAGTAGTGAAATCTGTTAGCCTATATGTTGAACAGAGATTTGAAGTATTAAACCTTTGATGTATGAGGTAGAGTTTCTATTTTATCTTTCCATCAAAAGTATGAATACATTCTTGGTGTATCACCCCATTTTCCCTTTCAGTTTTAATCCTTTTTTCCCTTTTCCCCATCAAGTTTTGAATCAGGAGGTGATATCCTGAATTTTCCTTTATCACCAATCATGTGATGTGCATAGCCACTATCAATAACCCAAATATCATGTTTTCTAACTTTAGAGATAAGTGTTATTTCTACATACCTTTCATCCTCATCTGAATCATCTTTCAATGCTATAAACACTATCTCAATATCTTCATCACTGTTAGAGTTATTGTTATTAACTTTATCTTCAGCAATGTGACAAGCTTTCTTTCCTTTGTCTTTGTTATCTCAGTTATCTCTTCTGACATACTGTCGATTTCTTCTAAATTCTTGGTCATCCTTTCTATCATTAGATCTATCATTTATGTCATAATATTGAAGTCTTAACACTATTACAGGATAACCACTTAAGCGTGTAAAATGACAGAAGTGTATGGACACTGTAGGGATGATTCAGAATGATTGAAGTTGGATATATGAAGAAGGATGTGTTTTGATCTTATTTCTAAGGTCGCTTGGCTTTATGTTGCATATTGTAGATGTTAAAGTTGATTTGGTGAAGACTGGTTTCTGGATTGTAACTGTGATGCTAGATAGAGAAGGTCTCTGTGTTTTGGGTATATCTTTCTAGCGAAGATATTTTAGATGAAGTGAGCTTACTGGTGGACAACTGAAATATGTTGGAATAATGGGTTGAGTTTGAATGTTGTGTGATTACTGGTGACATCAGATGTGGCGTATATTCTAGAGGAGACCTATCTGGTGGCCGAATTTAGACATGTAGTGTATAAAATGAATTATGAGAGTGGATTACGGATCTAGAAGTATATGTGATGGATTGTATTTGATGTTTACTTGTTATAGGTACCGTGTTTATCTTAGCAAGGGGTTATATAGTTATCTGGATATTGGAAAGTCTTAATTGGTTGACCTAATCAATTGTTTGTATGTTGGGAAAGCTTAATTGTCCAACCTAAAAATTATTGTAACAGGGTATATATGTGAGATCTTTTCTTTTGGAAAGATGTGGTAGAGATTAAAAGGAAAAGAGAAGTGAAAGATATGAGGATTTTTTCGCTACTAGATGTAGAGAAAATTTCTGTGACAAGAGTACTTCATTGGAACTGACCAAGCAAAGATAGTTACTATCAGACAGTTCACTGGATTTTATATTTTCTATATACACTTGTTCAGATTCTGAATCCTTGAGGGTGGTTTTAACTTTCTTTGGACAGTACATCTGGGCAGTGAGCCTACTACTTTTCTTGACTCCTAACAGGGTCTTTCTCCCAATAGGGACTGTGTACTATAATGTTGTAATAAGATCCTAACAAGGCTATATATGTTAACAGTGATACTATACTCTTGTTACCTAAATTTTTACATGCGGGGAAAAATAAAAATTGGCATAAAGAAAACATCCCTTTAGAGATTACTGTTTAGCCAATACAGATGAATACATTACTATTACATTCATATTATCAGATTTTCTTTGTACTCTAATTTTTTATCAAATTCACACTTTTAGATTCATAAATGATCATTACATTGTGCAATCATACTGAATGTATTAGACAAGTGTTCCTTTAAGGTCACATCTTGCATGCTAAAACTTAGAGGACATATGCAGAAAAGAAAGTAAGAAGGAAGCATGATAAAGTATAGGGTCTATGTATTTCCTTTAAGAGGTCTTCTAGTTTCTGGAGTGGTTTATCTGCATCATCTAAAGTCTTTCATGTCCTGTCTTGTCTTTGTCTATCCTCAATCCTAGGTCTTCTGTGGTCCTATCTCCTACATCATGGTGTGAAAGAGATATTAGATCCAATTGGATCTAAGAAATACATAAAAGGCTAAAAGATACCATGCATCAGTCAAACTCCCTGAACTGCATATTTACTGATGATATCAATATAATAGAAAGATATTCATTTTCATTGACTAAATAATAACATAAAACAAACATATATTTATGGAATCCTATGCTATATTTGAAAGATGCAATGAGTGTCACGAGCCCGTGCTCGAACTTCATAAATATGTATTATTAAAGAAATGTTCAAATGCAGATTTCAACATTAATGTACAAAAAGATATCAGATATGAGTCATGTGCATATGAAAATGCAGCTTTAAACAGTGCACATATATAAAGGATCAAGTAAATGTTGTCTAGAGACATAAAAGATATGGGTCACTATGATCTAATGCTAAATATGCAGATATCAGAAGTAGCATACACAGAGAGATGTTCAAATGTTGTAAAGATATGCCAGACTGTAAGGTAAATAATGATATTATTTTGCATATTTAGTCAAAAGCCCAAGCAATGATGGTAGGTATAATAACAATGTTATTATCTAATGCTACCAAGTACATATTTAAACAAGTTCAAATGCAATGCTTTGTGCAAAAAAAATGGAAGATAACAACAATTTTGCTTTGCATATTCACATGACTGAAGTGTTGTACATATATGTAAAATGCTATTATTATTTCTGTTATTCGTGTTGGAATGACACTGTTGAATCAAAAATATATATGCATATGTGTAATAGAAACTGTGCAGATCAAAAAAGAGTATGCATGTTTAATGGCCCTGTCCTCTGATTCTGAATGTTTCCCATGGGAGTCACAAGCCCGTGCTCGAACCCCATGGGTAATATAGCCACTACAGACAGTAGGTGTTCAGACATCCTGAAAATCAAAGATAGATACAGACATCCATTGGAGATGACATCATGAACAACATGCATCAACACAAAGCCCAAGCTCAACTCTTAAAGACACAAAGACAGCTTATGACAACAGTTTGAGCATGAAAAACATGGGAAATAACAGACAAAATGAATGGAGTCTACAACAACAAAAAAAATCTATGGTGTCCATTTCTTATTCAAGGGGAGACAGCTTGCAGATATTTTGTTTTTACTTCCAAGAAGAGTGTTACAAGGTAAAGAAAATAGAGAACATAACTATATAAGCTGCTCTCACAAATAGTCATTACTATTTAGAAATATTCATACTATTTGAAAATGTTAGATGGCGGAAAAAAGATTAGGCATAAAGAGAGTAATCAGACACAATACTCAACTGGGCTAGACAGCATTATATTCTTGGCACTTGAACAAATATGAAAAATTACACTTCTGAGAGCATAACTCAAAAAGAAGCTACAGATTTCATGTTGTAGAAGAGGAGTAATCAACATGTTTAAAACAAGGAAGATAGCAAGGAGCCAACAGTTCAAATATAAACAGCATGGTCTCCAGACAAGAAAAGATCCAATCAACAAGAAGACGGCTCTAAAAACAAATCTCATATCAAATGAATGTAACAAATAAAATCTCTCAGGAAGGCATGTCCAAGTTTTACAAAATGAAGAAAGATACATATTAAGTCATGACTGTGACTTATTCGTGACTTCATAGTTAAACAATAGTCATCTATTGAAAATACAATAGAGAATTCACTGTGAAGGAAAGTAAATGCAATATACAGAGTCTGAAAGTAAACTTATCTGAAAGTGGAGTTATGTGAAGGTGAAGACCGAGTTTATGCAAATTTGAAATGCCTTGTTTCATGTCATTTAAAACCCCAAATGATAGGTGGAACCCGTGGTATATGAAGAGGCCTGAGCTACTTACAACAATACATAACAGTGTCATTTCATGGTATTTTCAAACTAGAGGTGAAGCCCGAGTTCAACCGCAGGTAGATGCATTGAGAATGCCATATCTCATGGCATGAAACCCAAAACAAGATATAAACAAATAGTGCCACCCATTGTGTGAAAGGATGCAGTCAATAGCCACCCAAAAGCATGTAGAAAGATACAAATGAGAGCCCGCAAGTGGATCCCAAGAGCTAACTGGAGGTGGAGCCTGAGTTCCATAATAGAGCCCGAGTTTTAAAAGAAAGCTTCATAAGAATATGCAGAGTGCCATACATTATGGCCTGATAACTCATTGTTTACAGACTTCCAACTCGAGCATCAAACATACAGAACCCCATAATGAATGTAGAAACAATAGCATGGCGATAGCACAGTCACAGTTAGGGGTCTCAAAAACCCTAAATCCTCTCCCAAATACAGTGAGTGCGGAAATGAAAATGGAAAATAATGCCTATGTCAAATTAGATAAGGATTTGGAGTCCATGGAGGTACAAACAAAGAGATATTTTGCATTGTGATGGAGTTATTGATATTCTTTCAAGGTATCGGCTTTGCTAGGGTTAGCCTAAGCTTTAGTGTCAACTTTGCTAGGTTAAGGTTTTTCCATGGTGTCGGGTTTATGGTTAGGAGTTTTATACATTTGATTTATTTTAAACAGGGTTATGTAATGAAGTTTGTAATAAGTTGGTAACATAATGTAAAAAGATGAAAATATTTTAAAGATGCCAACATTAGGTGAGTTCATTTTCAAAATTTTAGTTTAAGGCTAAGTTTAGGCATGTATTATGCCTTAAATTTAGGGTTTTTAGAGGGATCATGGAGATATTTTATTAAAGCTATATTATAGGCATCAATTGGGCCTAATTTTTAGGGGTTCTATCTGTTTGAGAGGGTCTTTTTGGAGGGAGATCTCATTTTCGAGATTAGCCATGTGGGCTATTTAGTGGACCTTTTACTTTATGTTCAAAGGTTCAAAATTTAAAAAAGAGGTGCTTTCAGTGAACTGTTTGTTCCTGTAGACCTTTTTTATGCATTTTGTATCCATTGAGGTTGCAGATTTTAAAAAAGAAGGCAAAGTGAGCTTATTGTTCCTTAGTGTCTTGGATTCATGTTTGTAATCACATTTTGTCAAATTTTGGTGAAGAATAAAGTAGATGTTTCATTGGCTCATACATGTGGATTTTTGATTCTATGATCATGTTTCATCTTTCTTTGCAAGTGTTATTTTCATTGTTATCCAAGAGAAGTGAGCGCATTTATATTCCTTCCTAGGGTGATCAATTATTTAAAACCTTGTATGAAAATGTATGTTTGCTGACTGTTTGAGCTATTTGTGGTTTAACCCTAGTAGTGAAATTTTCTAGCCTATATGTTGAACAGAGATTTGAAGTATTAAACCTTTGATGTATGAGGTAGAGTTGCTATTTTATCTTTCCATCAAAAGTCTGAATACATTCTTGGTGTATCACCCCATTTTCCCTTTTAGTTTTAATCTTTTTTTCCCTTTTCCCCATCAAGTTTTGAATTAGGAGGTGATGTCCCAAATCAAATAGGAACCAGCCTAGAATCCAAAGACTCTTCCTCATCCATAGTTCACCTACAGCTAGAGGAAATTTCCATTGTGAGGATGGAATTGTCGTGTAGCCATAATGCCTAATTTAGGGTGACAATTCTAAGCCTGAACAACTCTTAGTACATTATTTTTGTGTACTAATTCCCAGCAGAGTTTTACCTTTAACAGGATTTCCTCAACAACAAGTATTGTGTTATGGTGTTGGCATTTACTGTGTTATCATTTGCATTGTAGTTTTGGATTATAAAGTTTAAAGTTTAATAATCTATATTAGAACTGATTCACCCCCCCCCCCCTCTCATTTGTCTTGTGGACTATTATTCCTAAAAATTGGTATCAAAGCTCTATCATCTTCTGGACTTGATGTATGGATCTACTCCTCAGGGGGAGTGATCGCAGGAACACTAGAGCATGTTTGGGTGATTTTGCACCTGATCAAATTGGACATGAAGTTTTGAAAAAGATACACCTTATAGAAGACTACATATGATTTATGGCACCCTTTTCCATTGCTTCCAAATGGGGAAAGAGTCTATGTGAAAATTTCTACTATTTTGGGGAGATTTGTGTTGACAATATTAAGAAGATTGTATTGAGAGAGAATACTTTTTGGGTTGATGGATTTTCCCATATGTTACCATCAATGCCAAAGGGGGAGATTGTTGGATGATATCATTTTTTGGTACTGATCATACTGTTGATATTCATGTTTTGTCACTGATGTCAACATATGTTTATGTGGAGAGGATAGATTGGTTACTTAACTAGAAGAAGTATATGGACACTGTACAGATGATTCAGAATGATCAAAGTTGGATATATCAAGAAAGATGTGTGTTGATCTTATTTCTAAGGTCTCTTGGATTTATGTTGCATATTGTAGATGTTACTATTGATTTGGTGAAGATTGGTTTCTGGACTGTAACTGTGATGCTGGACAAAGAAAATCTCTGTCTTTTAGATATATCTTTTTGGATAAGATATTTCAGATGAAGCCAGCTTACTGGTGGATAGCCGACATATGTTGGAATAATAGTTTGAGTTTAATTTTTGTGTGATTACTGGTGATGTCAGTTGTGGCATATATTCTAGAGGAGAACTATCTTGTGGCCGACTTCATACATGTAGTGTGTAAAATAAATTATGAGCGTGGATTGCGGATCTAGAAGTATATGAGATGGATTGTATTTGATGTTTACTTGTTATAGGTACCGTGTGTGTGAGGCCCCACCCTCAACCCCATCGTAGTTTCTAGTTTTTCTGCATATGATAGATTTAGCACATGATACTTTATATTTTGATGCACTATGGACCTTATGGAGTTTATGCTTTATGTCATGGATTGATCATTTTGGATGTTGGATACATGATACTTTATGATGCACCTTATGGACTATATTATGTTTCTATTATGGACATTTATTTTGAGATAATTGATTTAAAAAAACATTATGGTTATGTTAAGGGTTATTGATGATAGGAGAATTATTATAAATGAATATTAAATTTAGATATCATCCAGTGTGAATCTTACCTTATGTTATATGCTTAAATGAAATTATTATTTCTTGTGATCCGTAGTAATAAAATTAGTATGTTGATGTTCCCTTAAGTTTTGAATATTGCTTATTTCTTTATGATGTATATTTATCTCCTCGGACTACTGATATTTGAATTGAGTGTGCAGGTATGAGACCATGGTATTTTATCTGGGGAACCAAACATAGGTATATGTGAACTCAGTTTAAGCCATGGTTGCGTCTAATGAGAAGACAAGACCTTGTTGTATCATGATTTAATTTGTAAATGTAAATGGTTGATTGTTGGAATTTAGTTCTTAAATGTTATTTTCATATTTATTTTTCTTATGGTTATGCCCAAGTGGATATGACATGTGTCTAGTGATGTGTAAATGTTTGTGTGTGTCACTTGACACTTGTGAATGTACTTAAGACCATGACATGTCCACAAGGGGATTGGGTGTCCATCTACCTAGGATAGTACCAAGTAGATCCCCATGTATTTTTCCTTGATTAGAGAGCTGGAGGTGAGGTCACTTCAATGTAATTTCGTGAGTATGTTTTTAGTGGACTTTTAGGGGGTTTAAAAAGTGCCTAGGGGTGTGTTAGGGTCATTTTTAGGTAGTCCACTTGTTATACCTATGGGTAAGGGTCATTTTAACCCTAGGATAACCTTTGGTTGACCAAGAGACCCTTCCAAAAGTTGGTTTCCCAAGTTGGACGAAAATCAACTTTTGGGAGGCTCTATCTTGGATAGACCACTCTTTCATTTTGATGCAAAGCCCTTACTCACCTTTTTGAGTTTCCCCTTTTTGGATCCATTTTTGAAAAGCTGTAAGAGACTTAGGGAAGAGAGACCAATTGGAGACTTTCTTTTTCCCCATGAGTCTCTAGTGTCTTTTTAGTGGGGCCTCTCCATGTTGGAGAGTTTGAACACCCACTCTCTAACTTGGAGACTTAACTAGATTTGGTGACATTGGAAAGAGGACTTAGGCTTAAAGGGAGCTCTTCTACAACTATCTTGCCATAAGCTTGGATCTAGGTTGGTGGACATTTTGCATCTCCATTTTTTTTGTTCAATTTTTTGTTTGCAAGAAAGATGAATGTAGTGTATGATCTGTGTTGAGTTTTGTAGTTTTGTTCTTGTAGTCAAATTTTATGTTTTGTGAAGTATGTGTTTTTCTTCTTCTCTTGTAAATGTTGTTAATGGGAGTCTCAAAGCTCACTCACCCTTGGGAGGGAAGAGTAGCCTTGGGGGTGGAGGAGTTTGATAGCCCTTGGTGTAGAGTCTCTCCTCAAGGAGGAAAGGGAAAAATCATGGAGTATGGGCTCCATGAAGCCATCCTTGATTGTTGTATTTCTTGGGGGGCATAAATACATGTTGATGAGATATGGGTTTGATATTGAGTTGAAATTTTATCTTCTTTGTAAGCCATGAGAGGGCTTGGTTATAGTATGTTTTGGGATTGGCCTTCTCCCTTAGGTATTTGGTCATCTTCACCCCATTTTAGGGTCCTTGTGTGACCCATTGTGAAAGCCTTTGAGTTGGGAGTAAAATGTGAGTTTTATTGTCTCATTATTTTATAAATTGTTAGTATGATTGTATCCCACCTTTGTTTGGTTCCCCAAGCTTGGGGTGACCTCATAAGAGGCCTAGGTTGGGTGGTGAGCATCCCATGGTCTCTTAGGTTCCCTACTTTTACATATTTTGGATGCATTGGTACCCTTGAAGAAAGGATAAGAAAGCTTAGAAGGAAAAGATATATACCTATTTTTACTTTTCATTTTATGTAAAAGTCCATGAGGCTATGAAAGATAGTAAAATACTTAAGAGGAAACATCCAAGGCCATTTGGTTGAAAATATGTAATACTTGTGCTACAATGTAAGTGTAAATAGTTATTGAAGTTTCCATATTTAAATGTTTTTTTTCGCCCATGTATTTATAAGTTCCCTTAAAATGAGTAAAGATGTGTTTACATGATTTCCTGTTATATGTTTTCAAAAGAAAAAGAGACAGTATTGTGTATGTTTTATGAAGGATATTTTAGAAGGTATAGGAAGTTTTCAGCTTAGTAATATTTTCTTTTTTATTGTAAAGGTGAAAAATCGCAGCAACAATAAAATGTGGATAGAGAGAAAACTAGGTGGGGAAGTAATATAAATTTCTTGTTAAACAAAATATCTATATGCTCTTACTTTCCCTTATTGCATCTTATAATATAAAACATAATGAACATAAAATTTGTTTATGCATGTACATAGATTTACATTTCTGCAAATGGTTATTCTACCTTCTACTTAAATGCCAAATCTAGAAACTAGCTTTAATATATTCAATCTTGCGAAATAAGAATATGGATCATTTTACACTTAAAATACAAAGCTTTATTTCTTGACTTATAAAATTTAAGTGTAGATAGATGGTTGTTATATATAGTTACATATGCTTTGACTATCTTTGTAAATATACATATTTGTATTCTGGTTTAAAAAAAAGAGGAGTAAACTTTAGTGTGTGTATATATATATATATATATATATATATATATATATTAGTACAACTATATCTCTTTCTTTAGTTCTATTTTTTTATTTCTTATATACAGTTTGACTATATTATTTATTTATTATTTACCAACTATTGTACCACACACACACACATAATATGGGGTTTTAATAAAAAAAATATTTAACTTTGCAAAAAAAAGATTTTTTTTAGGCCACAAGGGGCGCAGCAAGGTTGGGAGCGGCGGCGGGAGGCAAACCCCCGCCCACCCCCACTACCCTTACTTAAAGGAAGGGAGTGGAGGGGGGGGGGGGATTCATCTCCCTTATGGCAGCCACGACCCCCACCACACAGCCATGGTTGTAAAGCCATGGACTGTGGGTGGTGCGGCCGCGGCATCCACTCCCACTCCCCACCATTTTTTTAAAATTAAAAAAAAATCACGCAATGCGATATAAACAAAAAAGAACAAAGAGAGGGGGGGCAGATCCATGAGCCCAGAAAAATGAAACATTAATCAACAAACATTCAAATAATATCAGCAACTAAATTACATATATATATTAAAACAATGCATTTTCTTGCCATTCGCAGCCATTGGAAGAAAGTTGTAGACCCTGCACAATAAGGTATTTTCATTTACACATTTTGACTTATATAAATGTATATGCAAAATCCTGTATATACATTTATGTAAGTCTAAATGTATGATCTCCTTCTTCTTTATCTTCAGACCTGCAAAACAATGGGGAAGAGAGAGAAAAAAAAACAAAAGAAAAATGGACCTTAGGGTTAGAAGAGGAAAAAAGAAGAAGTTTTGGAGAAGAGAGGTAAAGAAATGATTTTTTTTTTACTTCATATTTTGACCCTAACCCTAATTTTGAATTAGGGTTAGGGCTTGCAAAATATGAGAGCGAAAAAAATGAAATTTTAAACTTATTCTAAAGAAAGAGCTTTTTTGTGGGAAACTATTCCTATTTATTTTCTAAAAAGGTAATGCTATTGTGATTTTTATAAAATGCTTTTCTAAAGGATTTGATAGGATGTTTTAGAAAGTTTTTTTTATGAAGTTAATATTTTATTATTTTTATAAGTGTAAAATCTTAAGGAATTTAAAATTAGTGGTCTTTTATTATTTTTCTTATAATAATTTATACTACAATATATTCCATAAGATTATAGTAGAATTTAATCTTGGAGTAAAGATATAATAAACTAAGTTAATTATAATTAGAAATTTGAAACTTGTAATGTTGACTTTTAATTAATTGACTCAGAATTTAATTATTACAAGTATTTAGTTATCTTTATTAATGAGGTTTTATAAGTTAAAACCATTATTGTAATCGAATATTAAAGGAGGTAATAACGTTTTCGAAAACAATAGTGAATTTCATAGTTAGGTATTTTGTTAGTTTAAATTTAATAAAAAAATGTGATCACATCTTAGATTTGACTTTATTCTCGAATTATAAATGTATTCAGTATTCAAGACTTGAAAATAGTTAATTGAATTTAATACACAAATTGATTTTAAATTAAATCATCAATTAAATAGTCTTAGAGGATCAATTCTATTCCGATAAGGTTATTTTTATGGGACCAATATATGTGGCCAGTATATTGGCCATCATTAAAATAGCGTTATTGTAATTCTTTAGTAAACTAGTCATCATTAATAATTTTTGGGGAGTAATGAGTAATTAAATATTAGTAATGAGTAAATGGCAGGAACAGCACCGTATCACGAATGGCAACAACAATCACAGCAGCACCGTGAATGACAGGAATAGCACTGACACTAACAAAATCATCAAAAGCGACAACAGCAGCAATACCATCGTCAGCCAGAAGTTGACTATCGGGATTTTGCAGGGGGTAAGCATCGACATGCAGGTTTTCATCCTGACTCCCCTATTGAGTTTAAAACCCTTTTTCGATCAACACCTCTAGTTCATCCTGCAAGAAAAAAGTCTACCCTTATTCCTCAGCACGCGGGTTTTACAAAGATCGCGTTTGTAGAGAAAAATGTGGTTGGCAACAACGCAAGATCTATTTTCCATGGAAAATCCATAGTTCAACCTACCAAGCCTTTTTTCATAAATCCTATCTTTCACTTTTCAATAAAAAGCACCACGAGGGCTTCTGATCATTTGAAATAGGTGAATCTTCATCAATGGTCGAACATCCCAATCCACCATGTGCAAATATCCCTGAAACTTTGGGAAAGGGCTTTGAGCAGGAAAACTTTTTTTCAAATGTTCAAACAAAGAATCCCTCTCTTCCAGGCAACTCAAGGCACCGATACAAGTCCAGAACACTACTTAAAGGCAAGCAGCCAATTTTTGACATCTGCGAAGGTACACCCCCATCATCCCTGAAAACTGAAAAGAAAGACACTCCCAACAACAAATAGGACATGTCAATAGGGGTGAACCTTCCACCACTCATGATAGATCAATCAGCTCGAGCCCCCTTCATTCCAAACAAATCCAAACAAGTCTAGCAGAAGAAGACTTCTCAAGAGCTACCACATTCAGATCTAGAAATTGCTTCGATTACCCTACCAGAAAAAATTCTGCAAATACCTATTGGCACACTCCGGCAATTGGCACTCATAGGTAAGCTCTATTTTAACACTCTGTTGTTTTTCAGATATTAAAGAATGGGAAATGCAATCTTTCAAAGGGTTAAAAGAAATATTCTACATAAATCTTGTAAATCAACTTTTTGATGTCATATTTCATACTAAAAATGATAGAGATTTGGTCAATAAACGCAAATATTGGTTCTATAATGGTTTGGGTCTTTTCACGATGCCCTGGATTCCTAATTTTAAGCTAGAGCCTAAAGTTGCTCATTTTTTCCCATATTGGCTCTCCTTCCCCCTATTGCCTTTAGATACAGAGAGCCAGAGATTTTAGAACACATAGCTAATAAGGTGGGGATCTTCCTCCAACATGATCTTATCCCTTTCAAGACTCCTCACCTAGATGTCAGATTCTACATTTTAATGGATACATGCAAAACATTCAAGCAACAGATTGCAATCAAATAAAAATGGAGGGAATGGATACAGAACATTGTGGTAAATGATCCAACCATAATTCACCGTTACCAGCACAGACTTGGACATCTCAATACAGAATGTCAGAAGGAACAAATAAACAACATTATTGTATGTTCAGATCACACCTCTGACCCATTGGCATGTGCTCAACAGAATAGAAATTTCAGACAAAGCCCTAAAGGGAAACAACATATAACACATGAGGCCCGATAAAATGCAGATGCCCACAATGAAGATATTCAAGCATTATGTCTCTAGCAAAATATGCAAGATAGGATTTCTGCAATGATTTTCCACATCTTTTGCTGCATAGCTTATTTAAACTAAGAATACAACTACAAGACTTGTACCCAGGGATTGTTGGAGTTTCATTCCCCTACACTGAATACATCAGATGTCAATGAAATTGTGCACCAGTTAACATTTTATGAATCTCCAATTTTCCTTTCTCTCACCAATGGGATAGAGGATCAGACTATGATAATGCCAGGATGCGTGTCTTCAGAAGTGGGCTGTGAGATGTTTGAAAAAGTCACAGTAGAAGAAGAAACAATAAGCTCATAATTCAATACTGAAAACTCAGAGTTAATGGAATTTCCATTATATGTTGCAAATGATGGCTTTATTAATGAACGGGACATCCCAAATACCATATCTCACATCATTCAGTCTCAGGATAACCTTCACTGGATGGAGAACCTTCAACTTCATGATCTTCCCATGGAACATAACTTTCCCACCATTCACAGGGAACTAGGGTATACTGAAGATGCCTTCTTAGACTTTACAAAGAATCACTTAGATACTGGAATTCCTAAATTTCACTGCTCTATGAATTGCCAAAGCTTGGATGATTCCTGCTTGTACCCAGAGGTGATGAATCAGGTGCAGTTGATGGCTCAAGATAAGGCCACAAATGAGCTAATTGAAAAATCTGATCAAATAGAAATAAGCTCTCCAGATATTGAAGCTTCTAACATTCCTAATGGTTCTTTCCAGCACAACATTCTTTCAATTGAACAAACTCCTTTACAAGGTACTCTACTTTTAAAGACCCCAAGATCAAGAGGAAGAAATCCAAAAACCACCAAAACAAAAGAAGAAATAGTAGGGATCCAATCCACATTGGACGATAAATTTGTTTCCATCAAGAGAATGACAAGGAGGATGAGAGTTTCTCCTTGTCCATAATGAAAATTGCATCATGGAATGCCAAAGGCATTAATGCCTCTGAAAAAAGAAATAGGATCAAACAAATGATTGATTCTATTAATGCAGATATAGTTCTTCTTCAGGAAACAAAGATGTCCCAAGAACATTTTGGTAAAACTATAGGCAAATGGGCAACTTGGTCATCCCTCCATCAGCAAGGTATCGGGGCCTCTAGAGGTCTTGCTACCCTTTGGAATCCCAAGAATGCTAATGTTGAAAAGATCAAGTAGGACAATAATTGGCAAATGGTAGAAGTAACAAGCTATGACTTCTCATTAATCCTGTTCAATATCTATGGCCCTACATCTACACAAGACAAGAAAAATCTATGGAATCAGTTAACACTCCAAATTCATAATCACAGTGATCAATATGCAGTGCTCAAAGGAGACTTCAACGCAATACTTAACATGTCAGAAAAAATAGGTGGTATATGTCCTCCCCTAAGAGCAGTTTAGGATTTCTCTTCATTGTTATCAGACAATAATCTAATGGATGTGGTTCCATCTTCTGGCTCATTTACATGGACAAACAAGAGAGAAAATTTTTCACAAATAGCTAGCCGTTTGGATAGATTCCTTGTATCACAAGAATGGAAGTTTAAAAATTTTCATTTCCAATCGGATATCCTGTCACTTCCAGGTTCAAATCACTTTCCAATACTGTTGTCCATAGATAATGCAGGGGTTCCAAACAGCCATAAACCCTCTTTCAAATTTGAGAAAATGTGGCTCAGGCACCCCCACTTCTTGCCTTTGATTAAAAAATGGTGGGTGATCTCACCATACGTGGAAGGAACTAAAATGTATCAGCTGGAAATGAAGCTGAAACATGTTAAAATTCACATTAAAAAATGGATTCAAGAGGTCTTTAAAAACATCTTTCAGCAAAAAGATTTTGTTAAACAACAATTGTCACAATTACATGAGCATACTATACAACATGGAATGGACAATGACACATACAAGATTCAAAAAGAACTCCAATAGGAATGGGAAGAACTTTGTTCTTGGGAGGAAGAATATTGGAGACAAAAATTGCGGGAGTTATGGCTTAGAGAACGAGACCAAAATACAAAATTCTTTCATGCCTCAGCGAAGCAAAAAAGAGCAACCAGCACAATCTTTTCTATAACTGAAATATCATCAGGCAAGACATTAACAAATGCCCAAGAAATCTAGAATGAAGGGATAAATTTCTACAAAGATCTGCTTGCTCCAGTCCAAGCCCCTTCTCCATCACAAGATCAAATCAATGAAATTATTGCTGCTATTTCATGTATAGTTACACAACAAGACAATCAATCATTAATTGCTCCCTTCACTATTCAAGCGCTCAGAAATGTAGTCTTTTCACTTCCACCTGATAAAGCTCTAGGGCCAAATGGTTATACGCCACTCTTTTTCCAGGCATGTTGGGATGTTATAGGTTGGGAGCTACTGACAGCGGTAGAAGAATCAAGGAAAAGTAAGAAAATGCTAAAATACTTCAACACAACCAACATAGCTATCATACCAAAGAAGAAAGATCCAAAATCTTTTGCAGATTTTTGGCCCATCTCACTTTGTAACACAGTTTATAAAATCATCACCAAAGCCATTTACATGAGACTACATAACCTCATTCCATTAATTATCTCCCAAGAACAGGGAGGTTTTTTTCCTGGACGAGAAACCATAGAAGGAGCTCTAGTTTCCCATGAGGTACTTCATTCTATTCAAGTTGATCAGTCTTCTAATTTTTTCATTAAATTAGACATGATAAAAGCTTATGATAGAGTGTGTTGGCACTTTCTCTTCCAAGTCCTACTCAAGTTTGGTTTTTCCCAGCAGTGGTGTAAATGGATAAGAGAATGTATTTCTGGGGCCTGGTTCTTAGTCATTATAAATGGAAACCCGGTAGGTTTCTTTTCATCCACATAGGGAATCAGACAGGCGGATCCAATATCACCCATTCTTTTCATTCTAATGGCAGAAACCCTTAGTAGAACAATCAAGAGGCAACATGCAATGGGTCTATGGAGAGGAGAAAAAATTGGGGGCATAGATATCTTAGTCACCCACTCCCTATTTGCAGATGATACATTATTGTTTGGAAAATCAAAAGTCAAGGAAGCTCAAAAAATCAAGTATGTTCTTGACCTATATACAGTAGTCTCCGGGCAGAAAATTAACGCACAAAAGTCACAAATTTACCTATTTAACACTAACCAAATCATCTCAAATAAAATTGTCCAAGTCTTAGACTTCTCGGTGGACATCCTACCTTCAAACTACCTCAAGATCTCATTCTTTGTAGAAATGAATAAAGCATCTTATTGGTCATCTATTATTGAAAGAATTAAGAACAGAACATTGGCATGGAAAGCCAGGTGGCTCTCACTATCAGGCAGAATTTTACTCATTAAATCTGTCCTTTCAGCAATTCCAAATTACTACCTAGCTGTTTTAAAAGCCCTAGCATCACTCATACAAAAAATACCAAAATTGATTAAAGGATTCATATGGACAGGGAATATGAATGGGGAGAAAAAGATGCATCTAATTTCACTAAAATATATGGAAAAAGGCCCAACAATTGGAGGGGCAGGAGTTAATGACCCCACCACCCAAAACAAAGCATTTGGAGGAAAATTAGTCTGGCAGATGTACAAAAATTGAATGATAAATGGTGTCAGATCATGCAGAAAAAATACCTTGACAGTGATAACCTGACATGTATCCTAACCGTTTCAAAGTCACCCAAAGGATCTGCGATTTGGAACTTCATGATGACTTCTAGAGACGTCATTTTCAACTATGTTACTTGTGAAGTCAATAATGGCTCAAATGTAAAGTTTTGGAGGGATTCTTGGAATGGGCTACCGATCCTTCTACCCTCAACTATTCCTCAAGAAATTATCACTACAACAGAAAATGATTGCAGAATTTACCTTAAAGATTTTGTCTTAGCTGTTGACTTATTTTCAGGGAAATTCCAGTGGAGAGACCCAGAAGAATTACATCTCACAAGACAAAAAACTGATCTTCTTTGCACCATACTCATAGAGAGACAAGCATATTGTTCAGATAAAGAAGACAAGTTAGTTTGGGCTCCAGCAAAGGATGGTAAATATTCTATCAAGGAAGGATACAAAATTTTGCAGCAAGTGGAATGTCAAAAGGCACCCTCTCAAGCATACTACTTCTGCTAGAATCAAGCTACTCTGCTTGAAGAAGGGTGCTTCTCATGGCTTGCATTGAACACAAGAATAATTACAAGTGATTGGCTAAAAAAATACCACATCACTCAAGCCTTTCAATGCCCCTTATGTAAAGACCACATTAAAAATGGGGATCACTTGTTGTTACAATGCACCTTTGCACAGCAATGTTGGTTATTCATCCTCAACAAACTTTGTTATTCTACAGCACTACCTGATAAACTGTGGGATCTATTTGACTCTTGGCCAGAATTACATCATGATTCCCTTTTTGCCAATATCTGGAAATGTGCCCCATCTTTAATAATCTAGTCAATATGGTGGGAACATAATAAACGAATATTCAGAAATGAAACATCAAGTCTGGACACAGTTTTGCAAAATATAGAGAAGCCAATATCAGAGGTTTTCAATGCAAGCATATACAGATGTGGATATAATCCTATTGTGACAACATGGGACATCTCAATTTTGAACAATTGGAACAAACTAAGTATTCCTATAGGCTGGGAAAACTTAAAAAATTCTTCTAGACAGGTAGATCGATCACTTGTCCGGTGGCAACCCCCAATGATTCATAATATGAAAATGAACTTTGATGGAGCCTCTTGGTGAAATCTAGGAAAATCAGGGTTGGGTGCTTGTATCAGAGACTCAAAGGGGAATCTAGTAGCATGTATTGCATCCCAATTACCTCCAAGGACAAAAAACAATGTAGAAGCTCATGCAATGTTGGCAGTTCTTATCTTGGCAAAGCGTTGTGGGATCAAAAACATACAAGTAGAAGGAGACTCGCAGGTAATAATTAATGCCTGTGTAAAAAGGACATCACACAATTGAAAATTGGAATACATTTTAACACAAATATGGTGCTTGTTAGACAGCCTTCCAAATTTAACAATCTCACACACTCTTAGGGAAGGAAACATAGTTGCAGATATGTTATCAAATATGAGATGTGATAGCATAGAAATAATGGACACAAATGGAAACAACATTGAAGGACAATGGCCTGATTTGTAAAGGGTGGTGAACATAGATAAAAGCTTTATATTAGAATAAGAGATTATGAATGGGAGTGTGGAAATGATGGAGCAAACAGAAACTGTTGAGTGGAAAGCTACTACAAAATCACATGATTTTTCATACCAAAATGACACTGTTAAAATATTTCAACATACAATATTGGGGATTATAAGTACAACAAGCTTACTCACTAGTAATGACAAAAAATTGAGTCACATAATTACGCCACAAATTAACATGTGGGAAGAAGAATGCAGTGCAGAGCACTAATTATGAAACAATCATGTCATTTAAAAGGCACCACTGAAATCATCATCATTTAATGATAAAACAGTGAGGAGGTCAAAATATCAAACTATTCACATGGTCGGGGGACGCATGGTTAATTTGCAGTGACAGGTAAACTAAAAGGACATTTCACATGAATTGGCATTCTTTCCCTCTGCGCAATATAATAACTTCAAACCAAAAGCATCTGACCAAAGCAAGTTATTTCTCTAGCAATTGGAAAATAGAGGCATGGCACTACAATATGTGGATTGTTCTGTATGCGGGCAATGTGCTACTCATCACGCCAAAATTCTTCCCAAGAATTACAGAATCTCCATCCCATCACTGGACAAGGAACAAGCTCTCCCA
Source organism: Thuja plicata (assembly GCA_018584345.1). Taxonomy (NCBI): domain Eukaryota; kingdom Viridiplantae; phylum Streptophyta; class Pinopsida; order Cupressales; family Cupressaceae; genus Thuja; species Thuja plicata. Next base: position 101,634 of record MU224682.1, on the reverse strand, counting down.
CTTCACATTAAGGATTCAATGTTGGACGGTATGTTTATATCACAATCTGATACTATTAGGTCTGCAATTAAAAGGGTTATTGGATATGAAAATATAGAGTTGCGCACAAAGCAATTCATTTTCCCTTCATAGCTAGTCTCCATTTTCTTTTCAAATGCCATTGATTTAATGTAATCGGTGGAATCACTGGTGAAACTAGCCCAGAATGTTGTCATTCCAAAGTTCTGGGATGAAAAAAAATTGCATAAAGCTATGCAAAAATATGACTTATGGAAAGGGCATGCACTGGTAGGTGGGTTATTTCCTAGAAATTCACTTATCTTGAACCATGTTGTTATGGTTACACACGACAACACAAAAATGGCGCTGGAAGATTTGAAAATTTGTCAACTAAAGGATGCAATGCAAACAACAAGTGCCACATTGGGTTTTGCATGGGAAGAATGGATTCTCATGAAGGTGGAAGCATTGCTAAAGTTACTTGACAGGAATAGATTTTCATAGGACCACATTGAGCAAGCAACAAATTTATCACCAATTTTTCCCAATACTATACACAGTGACGGGAATTGGCTCCAAACCAATTGCGATCAAACATTTGAAGCATGGACGCAAGATAATCAAGAATCAAGATGGGCCAGTCCCCATCCTCATAATGAAGAGGGCTGGAATTTAGATAATTGGTGATGGTCCCCGTGCACACAAGCGGATCAAGCTCCTTGCGAATTTGACCCCGTGGAGGAATAATAGACTGGGACGCTCTGCAATTTTGTTTATTTTGGATGATTCAAAAAACCTGGGTGTCAATACCAAAGCATCTACATAATATAGTTAATGGCTACCTCAAATAGCTCCTCTGTGAACTAGGGTTCCAAAGGGTATGATGCAGTCTTGTGCCCGAATTCCAAATTTTGCAAAACTTGTTTTTTGTGGGATTCATTTTGAGAAATTTTTGTAATATGCATGGGTGGAATGTTCCCTAACTAAAATTATCATTGTAATGTATTTAGCTATTGAGCATGGTTAGTGAACTTTTCAAATGTTAAATTTTGAGGTGCACTAAGGGTATAGTTTTTTTTAGCCACTACTAATCTTTGTAAATGAATTAAGCTGTTGAGCATGATTAGTGGGTACAAAACAGGTTTTATTTTGACTTAAGCCATCATTATATTAGATAGGAATATTTAGTATCATATATCATTGTATTGAGTGATGAAGTCAGGTTTTCTTATTGGCTCTTTATCGACAGAGCTCTCAAACCAGTCCTTAATTAATAAATATATATTATTGGTATATCCACTTTTGCTTAAAAAAAAATTAAACATTAGTAAATCCAATAAAGGGTTAGGTTTAGTATTTTCTTCTGAAACATTATTAGCCTTAAATGGAATGGTGTATATTAACCCACCTGAAGAAATTATTCAACCTAGACTCATATTAATGTTTTAGGATCGAGGGATGATGTCTTAAGGACATGATTCCCCTTGACCCTGTGAAAGTTACCAATGCTATGCAACCTAGGAATCTTTCAGATAGCTGCAAGATTAACATTTCATACTTAGGAAATGCTAACTGTAGCCCTTAAAGTCTCTTATACCTTTATCAAAAAAAAAGTTGTTGCATTTTTGGGCTCAAAAATTTTGGGCATGACACTTGGTATCAGAGCCACATTGCAACATTGGAACCTTAAACCCACTATGTTTCACAAACTTTAAACACTTTGTTCAAACAAATCAAACTTAGTAAAAACAATCGCAACAACTTTTAAAACATTCTTTTTGTACTACAACATTACTTTCATCTTATACTTTTTTCATATTGTGTAGGATGCCTCCAGTAACGAAGCAAGCCCATGCCCATGGATGAGGCCATAAATGTGCCTCTCTTGTATGAGATCAAATAGAATAGGATATAGGGGGTATTGGTGAGGAGCAGAGCCCTCCTCCCGAGAAACCCCCCAATCCCAACCAGGATGTACTAAGTGCTCTTCAGAATCTGGTTGGGATCATTTTGGACAGGATACCACAGGATAATTAGCAAGTAGGACTTGGGGGTGTAACGTGTGAGTGCAGTAGGAGTCCCCCACCTAGGATTGTGGAGGACCAAGCTGACCATGAGGTTGAGTCAGTACACATGACACCTCTAGAGGTAGTTGTTCTAGCTTATGAGATGGTACCCCATGACACAGGGGACCACATCAAGGAACTAATACGCCTTAACCCACCACCTTTTTTAGGAGCCACGGGTGGGAGTGGCTAAGGCTTTTCTTTTGAGCCTTGAGAGGTGTTTTGGATTTCTCCCTTATGGGAGCAATACAAGGGAATGCTTTTCTATCCACTTGTTGAGAGGATCAGTAGCTATCTGGTGGAGGATAGAAGAGTTAAAGGGCAATCTATCTATGGATACCCTCTCTTGCAGCACCTTCCTAGAGAGATTCAGAGACCGTTACCTATCTGAGCACTATAGGCAGTGTCAAATAGATGAGTTTCATGATCTTCAGCAGAGAGGACTCACCGTCACACAATATGAGTGTAAGTTCCTAGAAATTCTACCCTATGTAGATTATATGAGAGATGAGGAGATCAAGGTCAACCATTTTGTAAGGGGGTTGAATGCATCTATATCTGGTTCAGTACGCATGGAAGCACTAGGAAACCTCTGAGAGGTCGTAGAAAATGCCTTTATTGCTGAGGAGATCCAGGGTAGGGGACGGGATGCATGAGATCGGTCTCAAAACTGAAACACCATACCACAGAATTTAGGGTATCAGAAAACACATTGGAAGGGTAATAGAAATAATCATAATAATAGCAGGCATTCATCAGGGTCCTACAAACCCCCTCCTTCTCAGCAGCAGTCACATCAAGGACTGAGACAAAAGGCTCCATAGGGGCAATAGGGCTCCAAGCCCAAACAGTGGTAGTGATATGCTCCTAGTAGGGACCAGAGGTCACAGGCATCATCTACACCCCTAGCTAGGACTCAGCAGTCCTCCAGGGGTGGTTATAGTGGTTCTAGTAGGACAGGGGGCTCACAGTTCTCTAGACCCTAGGGTACCCAATTTCAAACTCAAGGACCATGCTACTCTTGTGGCGCCATGGGGCACTTGGCTAGGGAATTCCCTAAAGGGGGTGGTTAGCACACTGGATCATCAAAGCCCACTGTTGGTGATATGGGTAGATCCCATAGATTTTTTGCAGTGGTTGACAACTTCCAAGTAGAACATCAAGCTACTGTAATTGAGGCTTTAGGTATAATTGGAGGTAACAAAGTTACTATTCTATTTGATTCAGGTTCTATAGATTTTTTTGTTTCTCCATTGGTCGTAGAATGTTGCAGGCTAGTGGAAACTAGACAAGAAGTTAGTTGGGAGGTAGAGTTAGCCTCAGGTTCTAGAGTACCCATCACTTCCTTAATTAAGGATTTCCAGATTTAGATTGGTACCATGACTACCATAGCATATCTACATATCACACCTCTTGGATCCTATGGGATAGTTCTTGGCATGGATTGGCTTTATGCCCACAGGGCCAAGCTAGATTGTCTCCAAAATAAGGTATAATGTTTAGATGATGGCAGAAATGCTACAATTATTCTAGGGGTTCAGAGGGCGGTATCCATTTGTATGATTTTCTCTATGTAGCTTAAGAGGTGCATGTGAAAGGGGTGTCATTTATTTTCCATCACTATCAATGATAGGGAAGAAGAAGAAGAAAAGGAAACCTCTCTTGATGATCATCCTATGTTACAGGGGTTTACAGACGTGTTTCCTTCAGAATTACCCGATATGCCTCCCCATAGAGTAGTTGATTTCCATATAGATCTTGTGCCAGGAGGTACACCAGTATCTAGAGCACCATATAGGATGTCTCCTAATGAGATTAATGAGCTCAAGATCTAGCTAGAAGAGTTCCTTGAGAAGGGGCGCATATGACCTAGTGTCTCTCCTTGGGGTGCACCAGTTATCTTTGTCAAAAAGAAGGATGGATCGCTTAGATTGTGTATGGACTATAGGAAGTTGAACAAGTTAACCATTAAGAATTGATACCCACTGCCTAGGATTGACAAATTTTTTGATCAGTTACAGGGTGCCCATGTGTTCTCCAAGATAGATCTTAAATCAGGGTACCATCAGTTGAGAATCGTGGAAAGTGATATCCACAAGACAACTTTCTGAACTAGAAATGGATATTTTGAGTTCATTGTTGTACCTTTTGGTCTTATGAATGCCCCTGCTATATTCATGAGCCTCATGAATGGGGTATTTTGCACTTTCCTTGACAGGTTTCTGGTTGTGTTCCTTGATGACATTTTGATATATTCTCATAATGAGAAGGAACATGAGGAGCACTTGAGGCATGTATTACAGTGTTTGAGGAAAAATCAGTTGTATGGCAGCTTGTCAAAATGTGCCTTTTTCAGATTAAAGGTTAGATATTTAGGTTATGTTATATCAGGTGAGGGGATCTTAGTGGACCCATCAAATATTGATGCCATTATGAATTAGGCAACACCTACTACGGTGACTGAGGTTAGGAGTTTCATGGGTCTCGCAGGTTATTGCAGATGTTTTGTTAAGGGTTTCTCTAGAGTGGATCATCCTATCACATCCCTTCAGTGAAAGGGAAAGAAATTTGAATGGACAGAGAAGTGTGAGAGGGCCTTTCAGGAACTCAAGAAAGCACTTACCAGCGCACCTATCTTAGCAGTGCCAGAGCCTTCAGTGGACTTTGTGGTCTGCATGGATACATCCTTAGATGGTTTGGGGGTAGTACTTATGCAGGATGGGCGAGCTATAGCATATAAGTCTAGGAAACTTAAGACTCGTGAGCTCAATTACCCTACCCATGACCTTGAGCTTGTGGTAGTGGTGCATGCATTAGTAAGATGGTGACACTTCCTCTTGGGACATCAATTTGAGCTTCATTCTGACCATCAGAGTTTGTTGTATATATTCACTCAGCCGACCCTTAACACTAGGCAGAGGAGGTGGATGGAGTTCTTATGTGAGTATGACTTTGATGTCCATTATATCAAAGGGAAAGAGAATGTAGTCATTGATGCCTTGAGTAGGAGGTGACATGAGTTATCATCCATGATCACTGGTACAAATTTGAGAGATCGTATACTACATCATTTGCAGGAGGATGAGTTGTATGTAGAGGTTTTTTCAGTTGATCCGATCTCAGAGACCCCTTGAGGGAAGATTCTCAGAGTATTCCTTGGAGTCTGATGGACTATTACATCACAAAGGATGCATCTATGTACCTTCTTCCAGGGATTTTCATAATACTATAATGCTAGAGGCTCATAGAGCCCCTTATGCAGCGCATCCTGGATTTAAGAAGATGCATGCTAATTTGAGACAGCTCTATCATTGGTCGGGCATGAGGCATCACATCGCAGAGTTAGTAGCCTAATGCCTTGAATGCCAGAAGGTTAAGGCAGAGCATGGTCATCCTAGAGGGCTCCTTCAGCCTCATGAGGTACCTATGTGGAAGTGGGATGTTATATCCATGGATTTCATTGTTGTTCTCCCTATGTCATCTCGTCGCTATGATGCTATCTTAGTGATAGCTGACAAGTTGACCAAAGTTGCCCACTTCTCACTTGTTTGTACCACTTTTACAGCTCCAGCAGTGGCACAGGTTTTCTTAAGAGATATTGTCATACTGCATGGCATTCCTCAGAAGATCATCTCTGACAGAATTCCCTCTTCACGTCATCATTTTGGGGGGAATTGTAGACGGCCTTGGGCACCAGGCTCAATTTTAGCACATCTTATCACCCAGAGACAGATGATCAGACAGAGAGATTCAATTAGGTACTTGGGGATATGCTCTGTATGTATGTTACGGACTATCAGGTCAAGTGCGAGGAGTATCTACATTTAGTAGAGTTTGCCTATAATAATGGGCATCATTCCTCCTTGGGTATGCCACCATATCAGGCCCTATATGGTAGACCTTGCAGGACACCTTTGAGTTGGGATAGGATTGAGGATAGGGTAACCATTGAACCATATTTAGTTCTAGAGATGGAGCAGCAGGTAGCCTTAATTAGGCAGCGTCTTCTAGAGGCGCAAGATCGATAGAAGAAGTATGCTGATGCAAAGAGGACATATCGAGTTTTCATGGTCAAAGATAGGTTTTTCTTGAGAGTGCGACCTCATAAGAGTCCAATCCATTTTGGAAAGGGCTCTAATATTGTACCTTAATTTGTGGGACCATTTGAGATATTGGAGAGGATAGGACTAGTTGCCTACCGTCTAGCCTTGCCACCTAGCCTGTCACACATCCATGATGTGTTTCATGTTTCTATTTTCAGAAAATATATTTATGATGAGTCTCACATGATAGATTGGGATGCCTTACAGGTGGATTCAGATGGGAAGATAGCATTGGAGCCTATTTGCATTTTGGCACGCCAGACGCTGGGCCTACGAGGCTGAGAGCTGGACTAGGTTAGGGTTCATTGGGATTGCTATGATGAGGTTACAGCTTCATGGGGCATAGGACTCCCAAAAGGTAATGAAGGCATGCAAAGGTTTCCTCGGGCCGGTCAGAAATCGGTCCTCAAGTGCAAAGGCTGAAGGGAGCTTGACTGCAAGACCGACCTGTCGAGTAGGGATGAAAGTTGGCCTTAGTGATCTGACGGTGCCGAGTGGAATATGTAGCACAGATGAGAGCTTAGTATCCCCATATTTTTGATGAACTCCAAGAGGAAGTTCAAGCCTAGGATGGAGGATGTGAGGCCCCACCCCGAACCCCATCGTAGTTTCAAGTTTTTCTACATATGATAGATTTAGCACATGATACTTTATATTTTGATGTACTATGGACCTTATGGACTTTATGCTTTATGTCATGGATTGATCATTTTGGATATTGGATACATGATACTATATGATGCACCTTATGGACTATATTATGTTTCTATTATGGACATTTATTTTGAGACAATTGATTTAAAAAAACATTATGGTTATGTTAAGCGTTATTGATGATAGGAGAATTATTATAAATGAATATTAAATTTAGATATCATGCAATGTGAATCTTACCTTATATTATATGCTTAAATAAAATTATTATTTCTTATGATCTGAAGTAATAAACTTAGTATGTTGATGTTCCCTTAAGTTTTGAATATTACTTATTTCTTTATGGTGTATATTTATCTCCTCAGACTACTGATATTTGAATTGAGTGTGCATGTATGAGACCATGGTATTTTATCCGGGGAACAAAACATAGGTATATGTGAACTCAGTTTAAGCCAAGGTTGCGTCTAATGAGAAGACAAGACCTTGTTGTATCGTGATTTAATTTGTAAACGTAAATGGTTGATTGTTGGAATTTAGTTCTTAAATGTTATTTTCATATTTATTTTTCTTATGGTTATGCCCAAGTGGATATGACATGTGTCTAGTGATGTGTAAATGTTTGTGTGTGTCACTTGACACTTGTGAATGTACTTAAGACCATGACATGTCCACAAGGGGATTGGGTGTCCATCTACCTAGGATAGTACCAAGTAGATCCCCATGTATTTTTTCTTGATTAGAGAGCTGGAGGTGAGGTCACTTCAATGTAATTTCGTGAGTATGTTTTTAGTGGACTTTTGGGGGGTTATAAAAGTGCCTAGGGGTGTGTTAGGGTTATTTTTAGGTATCCCACTTGTTATACCTATGGTTAAGGGTCATTTTAACCCTAGGATAACCTTTGGTTGACCAAGAGACTTACAAAAGTTGGTTTCCCAGGTTGGACGAAAATCAATTTTGGGAGGCTTGATCTTGGATAGACCGCTCTTCCATTTTGATGCAAAGACCTTACTCACCTTTTTGAGTTTCCCCTTTTTGGATACATTTTTAGAAATTTGTAAGAGACTTAGGGAAGAGAGACCAATTGGAGACTTTCCTTTTCCCCATGAGTTTCTAGTGGCCTTTTAGTGGGGACTCTCCATGTTGGAGAGTTTGAACACCCACTCTCTAACTTAGAGACTTAGCTAGAGTTGGTGACATTGGAAAGAGGGCTTAGGCTTAAAGGGAACTCTTCTAAAACTATCTTGCCATAAGCTTGGATCTAGGTTGGTGGACATTTTGCATATCCATTCTTGTTGTTCAATTTTGTGTTTGCAAGAAAGATGAATTTAGTGTATGATTTGTGTTGAGTTTTGTAGTTATGTTCTTGTAGTCAGATTTTATGTTTTGTGAAGTATGTATTTTACTTCTTTTCTTGTAAATTTTGTTAATGGGAGTCTCAAGGCTCACTCACCCTTCGGGGGGAAGAGAAGCCTTGGGGGTGGAGGAGTTTGACATCCCTTGGTGTAGAGTCTCTCCTCAAGGAGGAGAGGGAAAAATCATGAAGTATGGGCTCCATGAAGCCATCCTTGATTGTTGTATTGCTTGGGGGACATAAGGACATGTTGATGAGATATGGGTTTGATATTGAGTTGAAATTTTATTTTCTTTGTAAGCCATGAGAGGGCTTGGTTATAGTATGCTTTGGGATTGGCCTTCTCCCTTAGGTATTTGGTCCACTTCACCCCATTTTAGGGTCCTTGTGTGACCCATTGTGAAAGCCTTTGGGTTGGGAGTAAAATGTGAGTTTTATTGTCTCATTGTTTTATAAATTTGTAGTATGATTGTATCCCACCTTTGTTTGGTTCCCCAAGCTCGGAGGTGGCCTCATAAGAGGCCTAGGTTGGGTGGTGAGCATCCCATGGTCTCTTAAGTTCCCTACTTTTACATATTTTGGATGCATTGGTACCCTTGAAGAAATGATGAGAAAGCATAGAAGGAAAAGATAGTAAAATACTTAAGAGGAAACATGCAAGGCTATTTGGCTGAAAATATGTAATACTTGTGCTATAATATAAGTTTAAATAGTTATTGAAGTTTTCAGATTTAAATATATTTTTTTTGCCCATGTATTTATAAGTTCCCTTAAAATGAGTAAAGATATGTTTACATGATTTCCTATTATATGTTTTCAAAAGAAAAAGAGACAAAGTATTGTGTATGTTTCATGAAGGATATTTTAGAAGGTATAGGAAGTTTTCAGCTTAGTATTATTTTCTTTTTATTGTAAAGGTGAAAAATCGCAGCAACAATAAAATGTGGATAGAGAGAAAACTAGGTGGGGAAGTAATATAAATTTCTTGTTAAACAAAATATCTATATGCTCTTACTTTCCCTTATTGCAT
>MU224682.1:60777-80744 GCA_018584345.1 Thuja plicata | reverse complement strand
CCGACTTTGATGTATTAAAAATGAAAAATAAAATAATTCTAAGTTTGGTCGGCCCTAAGGGCTAAATTTCTGGAACCTTCTCGGGTGGTGGAAATTGCCTATATAAAGAAGGCCCGTAGTGTTGTCTGAGGCAGTTCGGGCAGTTCTGGGTGGATCGGAGTAATTATTCGAGGCTTTGTCCTACAGAATATTGTAAGTGAAATGCCCATGTGGCTTTGCATATTGTAATTTTGAAAGTTTTTAATTCCACATTGTGGAGATAATAAGAAGCCCATTTTCTGTTCTTGCAAATTGTTGTTGTTTCTCTGTTTCGGTTATGTGTTTGTGGCATTAAGGGGAGCACCCTTCATCATTTACACATAGTGACTGGATACCCAATCAGTGACAGACTGAATGCTAACAAGAAAATGGATAAGAAAAATTTGTATGAACTGAAAAAATCCCTATGGGATGGGAGAGGTCTCATAATTTCAACTGTTGAAGACCCCGAGCTAAGATTTGCATGTAATTTTATCTTACTGAGTCTTCTAGTCCTCCTGAGTTGATAGTGTACCATGTGGAGTCGTAGACCTTGCATATAAGATTGTTAAGAAAGGTATGCAAATTGATATATGTGAAATATTCTTGAAGCATGTTGATGACAATATGAATACCATAAGGAAATTCAAAGGATAAAAATGAAGAGAAGGCAGATGAGAAACAAGAAGAGAAGGCAGAGGAGAAACAAGAAGAGAAAGCAGAAGAGAAACAAGAAGAGAAGATATAGGAAAAGCAAGAAAAGATGAAAGAAGACAAGAAAGAAGAAAATAAAGAAGAAGGTATTTCAACCGAAGCTACATCTGAAGCACTAAAGGCATCATGGTCCCCAAAATTTTCTACTAGTGAGAGTATTTTGGTCAAGAAGAAGAAATCAAAGAAGCGAAATTAAGCTGACCTGAGTCAACCAATTATAGTACCTAAGTTAGACGTCACTGCACTTAAACCAAAATAATTATCTGAATATATAGATTTACTGATGCAGAAAGTAGCACAAGACAAATTATTTCAAAAGAAACGAAAGACCATTCTACTAGAAAGTGTTAAGGATGCATTACAAGTGATTGTCCCTGAAGCTGATATAAATGAAGAGGGAAGTATACTTAGTCAAGTGGAAGAGCTAGTGAAACAAATAAAAGACCCAAGCAAGGACACCACCGCGTATAATATGAAGATTCATGAGAAGAAATTGGAACACCAAGTCATTGAACATATTTTGAAGAATGTTGCATTAGATAAGGTATCACTTTCTGAACTATGCAAGAAGTGGAGAAAATATTAAATAATATTCTTTCATTATTTCAAATATTTTGTTCAATTTCAAAATTTACTAAGGAAGTCAAAAAGAAAGATGAGTCTATAGAAAAAGAGTTGATTGGGCAGCTAAAGAATATAATAATCCAGCCTGGATCACTACAAATATATTACCCAAGGCTGAAACATTTGATGGGAATGCATCATGAACTTAGAAAAGAAAAGAAAAAGATAAGGATGGAACTCCTTGAGCTGCAAGATATTTTGATTCCCCATATTGAATCAATGCAAAACCAATTACAGAAGGCCAAAGATTTGGTCAATACTCTATATTTTAGTTCCCTGGACAACATGATTGGATTGGCAGCCAATACTAGTGCACAAATTATTATGTTACAATATTTAAAGGAAGCATGGGAAACATCCCTAGCAGATGCCCAAAAGAGGTATAAACACATTTTTGATATGATATATGTTAGAATTCATAAGCCAAGATCACCTACAGCAAAATAACCTGTCACAAAGCAAAGAAAAGAGACACAACTCAGAATGTCCAAGAAATGTGAAATATCATTCAAAGAAGGAATTGAGGGAATTCTTGAGAGAGATAATAATAACAAAGTGATCAATCCTTATAAAGGAGATAAAAACCCTAAGAAGGGTGGAGAAACCTAAGTTGCATGAATACTTAATAAAAGAATTAATTATTGCATGCCTAAAGTTTAGCTTAAGTGAACTAGAGATAAAAAGGTGACTTAATAATTAAATCAATAATGATTTAATTAATAACTGAAAAATACATTTTTACTCTAACACCCCCCTTAAGATAAAATTAGGGAGAAGCTAAAAACTTAGAAACAACTACTGAAAGCAGCAAATGGGTCCTGACAACAAGGCCTAATCAGGTACCCAAGCACAAAAAATCTTTGTAAAGAGGAGAAAAGGAGAAAACCCAGTGGGAAAAACCCCTCTCAGAAAAGAGATGAAGCCTAGTGAAGGACTAAAGAAGCCTCCAAACTAGGGAAAGTCTGAGAAAATAGGAACAAAGATCGGGTAGAGAAGGTTGTAATCTGCATGAGTGCCCTAAAATGACACTGCTCTAATCAGGATGGAAAACAAGGAAAACATCAAAACTTGAAGATACAGATGGAAAAAAAACCAAAGTCTGAAGAGTTGATCAAAAGAAAAACATGTAGAACACCTCTAAAGAATGAAGCTACAAATGATGTCAAAGAACTATTGTAATATGTATGAGTGCCCTCAAATGACACTACTCAAGTCAGGATGGAAAACAAGACAAACATCAAAACTCAAAGATAAAGATGGAAAAAAAACACTAAGTCTGAAGCCTCCAAAATAGGAATGAAAGAAGAGTGTCCATATGGTAAATGAACCATCTCATCAAAACGCATAGGTACCAGCCACTACATATGCCTAGTATATAGGAACAAATAATGAATACATAGAATAAATCCATCAAACCAGGGAAGAATATAAAACCAACAGGAAATAGCCCTCCATAATATTGATTAGGGAGAGGTATGATAGATATACTGAGTCAGACTGCCAAGAAACACTGCATGATAAAGAACATACAAGCACAAAATAAAGTATGATGTCGAGGATGATCAGTTTCTTGACACACATGAGGATAATGTTGTGGAAGGAACACTCACTTGAAAAAGGTACAACCCCCCCCCCCCCACGATGGCACTTATAATATAGTGCGAGTTCAATTAGGTACAAAATGTGTGGGATCCCAAATATGCAAGATGAAACTTTATCTTAGTGCATTTGCAAAAAAGAAATGCTACACAAAAAGATATATGCAATATCCAGGAATGACTTAAAGCTATAAAAACATATGTGACAGCTAACAAGGAGTCATCCCATGCACAAAAAATTATCCCAAGACCTAAAACATCCAAGATATCCACTAGAATGCAAAAATGCAAAAAATGAATAAAATATACTTGGAGAAGATTCTAGTAATGAGACCCATACAAGAAGAAGGAGAATGGAACCAAATTTTTGATGCCATGCGGAAGTCAAAAAATGGAGTCTAGAGGAGCAAGATATGGCGACCAGAGTGCAAAATGGAACCCTAACTTTGACTGGAAAAAAACTCTGCAAGATGGCAAAATTAGAAAACCAAACCTGAAAAATCAGGTCGGGCAAAACCAATTACAGAAGGCCAAATATTTGGTCAATACTCCATATGTTAGTTCCCTAGGCAACATGATTGGATTGGCAGTCAATACTGGTGCACAAATTATTGTGTTACAAGCTTTATTAAAGGAAGCATGGGAGACATCCCTAGCAAATGCCCAAAAGAGGTATAAACACATTTTTGATATGATATATGTTAGAATTCAAAGAATTCATAAGACAAGATCACCTACAGCAAAATAACTTCTCCCAAAGCAAAGAATGGAGACACAACTCAGAATGTTCAAGAAATATAAAATATAAAATATCATTCAGAGAAGGAATTGAGGGAATTCTTGAGAGATATAATAATTACAATGTGATCAATCCTTATAAAGGAGATCAAAACACTAAGAAGGGTCGAGAAACCTAGGGTGCATGAGTACTTAATAAAATAATTAATTATTACATGCCTAAATTTTAGCTTAAGTGAACTAGAGATAAAAAGGTGACTAAATAATTAAATCAATAATGATTTAATTAATAAGTGAAAATACCTTTTTACTTTGACAATATATCCAGCAGAGCCAAGTAAGTAATTTGTTTTTGGCATATTTGTCAAAAAATGAGGATATATATGTAAAAAGGGAGATATGTATGTATATGTGTAAACAGAGATATATTATATAGGATGTATTATCAAAGGGGGAGTTATACAAAATTTTGATGACTTTGATCTTTTGTCAAAAATGCCAAACTAATACCAAAGGGGGATATTGATACTCTTAAGAGTTATTTTATTGGCAGTAGTTTTTTTCAAAGTCATATTGATTAGAAGAGTCAGTCGGTACAGAGAAAAGAGACAGTCGATAAAGAAAATCAAGTTAAGCACCGAGCAGAGACAAGTGTCGAGCAGTGATAGTTACTGAGAAAGTTGGTTACCGAGCAGTGTTAGTCACCGAGTAGAGATGGTTGTTGAGCCAAGAGCACTATGTCATCAAGAATGAACAAAGCATGTTATTGATTATCATAGAGCTGACATAACTATTCAATGCACATACATTGAATATGGACATCGAACACAAAAATTTTTACAGAATCCAAGGTGAGCATTAGTTAGAACATTGGGATTGCAAACACCTGATTGCACATGATCACAAGGCAAATTCACCAATGAAAAATAAGAGGAATAATACATTGGGAATGAAACTAACCTTGCACTGCTTAACCTACACCATTGAAGAAGAAAGACCTATAACTTTTACACTGCCTAAACATCATATATAATCTCTCTCTCTCTCTCTCTCTCTCTCTGTGTGTGTGTGTGTGTGTGTGTGTGTGTGTGTGTGTGTGTGTGTGTGTGTGTGTGTGTGTGTACAAGTGTGTAAGAGAGTGAAATAGAGAGTATGAGATAGTTACAGAGAAAGAGTAGAACTGAGTACAGAGCAGTTATAGAAGAACAATGAAAATGAATAAGTTTGATGTTACCGAGCATAATATGAGGTAATTAAATCATTGAGCATAGATAGTCTGAATAGAATTTGATTGATGCATTTACATAGATATTTTGTATTGATTTTTATTGTATTAAAAGGAGTGTAAATCTCATTATTGGGTAGACCCTAACAGGTCTCATTTTGTAAATCCTTTAACATGGTACATCTATTAGATTAGAGATTCTAAAATCCTTTAGCAAGGTAGACTGAATAATTCTTATTGTACTCCTAATAGGGTAAGCTATCAGAAGTAGCTAATTATTGTATCTCTAATCGAGCAAACTTTTTACTGCACTAGTCAAGGATTGTGGGTGTCATCCCCACCACAATTTTTTCCTCTAACCAAGGATTTTTGTGTGACCAAAAATTAGGGTGTCATGAGATGTATTTTTATGTTTTGAGTTATATGTTTTATAATGTTTATCTGCAATGTATTCAGCTCAGTAAATGTTCAGAGTAGATATTAAAAGTTTTTGTAGTACTGATTCACCCCTCCCCTCTCAATACTTAACTTTCCATAGTTAATCCAACAATAGAATCCCATGAAAAGACAAGGTGGTATTTGATCTTGTAAGATAATAAATTGAGCATTTTTTTTAAGATTGCTTCTTTTTGTTTTTTTTAAGGCCTTAAAAATATGGTTCTAAATTTATGAACCACATGGTAAATTGTTTGAATATGAAGGTCAAATATACAATTTAACTACAAGTTTGTTAGACTTATCCTCAAATAAAAATTAGTAGGAAAAATATTTTTATATTAAATTATATCGCTCCTACACTACTTGCAAGACGTATATTAGTTTTTTATCGTATGATCTAATTTTTATTGCATACATGAGTATATGCACCAAAATGGGGAATTAAAACTAGCCAAATGAGTGATTTTGGTCATAATATGTTCACATTATTAAATTTTAAAATAATGTGATGATTTATGGGTTGAAAAAAATACTAAGCCATGCAATTTCATGTTAAAAATATGATCAAAATTTTGATGCTACTATTTTTTTAGATATAATTGTGTTTTGAAATCGTGAATATGTTTTGTAATGTGGTCACGTTTTTTACTAAAAAAAAATTACTTATTTTCCTTTCCTTTTTCTTTATAAAATGTGTGGATAATGAGCCCAAAGGGTTGAGATTCTAATTTTCTCCCCAAGCCCACAATTGCCCCAAAATAAAATTCCCCTCATCCTAAAATGTAATAAATGAGGATTCACTAGCTTAAACATACAAACTAGGAACCATTTCGTATCCTTATATTCATTGGAAAACAACCAGTTAGACCCAATTTCAGTCCCTTAGGAGAGCTAGGAATTGTGATTGATTATTCACTTTTAATGTTAGGCCCAAAGAAGGAAAGCACAACTAAGAGGGGGGTGAACCATTTGTACTCACCATAATTAAAACATTAACAATTGAATCACTTAGAGATCTAAAAGATAAAAAAGAATGCATGATCCACAATACATGACTCACAATAGAGGATTTGTTCACGAGGAAACCTGGTTAAGGGAAAACCCTTGAGGGAGCCAAACCCACTACATAGATGTACTCTGTTAAAAGAACTGTCTGGTTAAGAGAAAATAAGAATAAGAAGAATGCACTTGCATCCATAGGATACTAACTAATGCTCACAATACAATGATTTGGCCCTTATTCTGATTCATCGATCAATCTCTGATAACAGTTACAAAGGGTGGAAAAATTGTCCAATACAATCAAACTGACTTACAACATTTTCAATGCTAATACAATTCCAATGAAGTACAATTTATGCCTTAGTTGTTAACTACAAACATCTTTCTCAGATCTATCCACCACAAAATTTGCAATCACAAATGATTGCCCATTTATACATATTACAATGAATAATCAACAACAAGGTCTGCTAGGATCAATACAAATAAATGAATATTGAATAACAAGCTCAAACAGCTATGCAATCCAAATCAATTCATCCAAGACTTAGGTAGGACCCAAAACATCATCCACAAATACGTAATAGCTTCGCCAAATCTACGCCACAAATTACAAAACTTTACTTCACCAAGTCAGCTAAGACCTAAATGAAGAAACATCATTACACTAGAAAACCACAAAATGCTATCACCATGAATCATAAAGATTTCCATAACACAATCCAAGAACACTAGCAAGTAGCATGAATAACCTCTCAAAGATTCATAACATCTCATACTCAAATTCTAGACTCATCTCTATATTAGTCATCATGAATACTGGACACTGAACTCTAGTGTCACATCAAAAAGATATCTTACCAATCTCTGAATCATGTACAACACCACCTGAGGAAACAACATTAAGTCCCAAAGCATATACCAACTTTGCATCCACCGAATCAACCAAATCGATCCATATTGAATCAAAAAATCAACCTCTGTCATAACCAAAATAGTAGGAATATAGAAATAGAAAACATCTTGATAGACCAATCATAGCTTACTCAACCATCCAACGAACCTCTATAGGTAAACTACAGACATGACAAAAATACCTCAAACAATCATAGCACAAGGTCTTTAACCTATCACCTAAACAACTTGAATCATCCAAACTAATCACACTATCTACAACAGAAATAACATGTTGACATCAATTCCAAAACTTTAATGTCAGCACACATCAATCACTGACATGCTCAACAATATTCCAACAATCTCCCCCTTTGGCATTGATGGAAACATATGAAGTGAAAAATTGATCAATGCACAAAGACACTAAGAAATAATATATATCTGATCACTCTGAATATCCAGCTTCAAAACTCTCAACCCAACTTATTTTTCACACAATCTTCTCACCCTTTGACATCAATAGAAAAGGACCAAAGACATCAAAAGAACTTAACTCACCTCAAAAGATCCATAAGATTCATAAGACTACTCCCCCTAAGAAGTAGTCCCCAACTCATCAATCTAGAGACTAATATTCTTATAATTTTCTAGATTGATGTCATCCTAAGAATCATCTTCTCTCATCGGGAGGGGCCATTACCCCAAGCTTATCTCTGAGATATTCAAATGTATCCTTCAGTAAAGGATTTTTAAAGATATCAATAATTTTTTCCTTTGTAGATACATACTCTAATTTTTCTTCCTCGTCACTGACTCTATCCCTCAATAAATAATAATTAATAGAAATATGCTTTGTCTTTGAATGTTGCACATGGTTCTTTGAAATATTTATAGCACTCAAGTTATCACAGTAAATAGCATTAGGTTCATCAATGTTTATCCTAAAATATTTCAACATTTAATTCATCCAAACAACTTGAGTGCAATTAATAGCAGCAGCAACATACTCAGCCTCAACAATAGATTGAGAAATACAATCTTGCTTCTTACTTGTCCAAGAGATTAGTATCTTACCCAAAAATAACGCACCACCACTTGTACTTTTTCTTTCATCATTTTCTGCATAATTTGTATCTATGTATGCACAAAGTGTAAAATCATTGTCCTTACCAAACCATTAACCATATTCATTTGTTCCTTCAATCATCATAGTCCTAGATGTGTCTAGGATATTTTTGTTCCTTCAGTCTGCAACACCATTCTATTGTGGGGTCTACGGAGTATAAGTTTACCTCTTGATCCCACTTTCTTCACAATAAGCATAAAATTCACCAAATGTAATTTATCCCCCTCTGTCCAATCTTAGGCACTTCAATCTTTGTCCTAGCTCTATTTCAATCATCATCTTGAATATCTAAAATTTCTGAAAATCTTATGTTTTTTTCTCTCAATAATGTAACCCACATCATCCTTGAATAGTCATCAATGAATAGAATAAAATATCTATCACCATAGTAGCTTCTTGTCTTTGTAGGACCACAAAAATCTATAGCTAACAAATCTAGCAATCCATTCAACGTGTATATCTTACTCTTAAAAGTGGATCTATTTAACTTTCCCACTTTACATTCTTTGCAAAAATTGTTAGGCTTCATCAACATAGGAAAATATATTATAGCATTAGTAGTGTTAACCTTTACCATATTATCAAATTTTATATCAAAAAATATTTTATGTCACATCCAACTGTCATCAACCTTTGCAATCAAACATTTATCCTCAATAGTTTTCAAAAGAAATAGATTACTAGAAGTTTGTTTACCTGATGCAATCAACTTTCCATTGCTTCCAATGATTTTGCACTCTCCTTCTATGAATTCCAATTTGCATCCCTTGTCCAGTAGTTGTCCAACACTCAAAAAATTATGACTTAATCCTTTAACATATAAAACATCATCAGTATTTTTTTATCGTCAAAAGTAATAGATCATTTTCCTTTTATCAAGCAAGGCATGTTGTTACAGAACCTAACAACATCACCATCACAATCTTAAAGCTTAAAAAACTTATTTTTATCACCAGTCATATGATGTGAACATCCATTATCAATGAAACATTTATCACTTTTAACAACTTGTGAAACCAATTCTTTCTCTTCCTTAGGATTGTCTTCTTTAATAGCAATAAACACAATCTCTTCATCACTAGCACTAGATTCATCATTAGTCATACCTTCCTCAGTAGTATATAAACTTCTATGATCCTTAGGATGAAATTCTTATATCTAACCATAGATTCATTCGCGAGTTTATTTGGACATCTAGATAGAATATGACCAATCTTATTACAAGAAAATATTCTTTCAATCAAGGCTTCAAGTTCATCAATCTTTCTTTCATCTTCCATGATCTCTTCCCATTTCTTATCATAGTAGCTATCTTTTATTACTCTAGAATAATTCTCTCCCTGATCATGCTTGGTCACACTGGCTTTGAATGTAGTTTCAACCTTTGGAAGCTCTTTAGCAAGAGCAGTCATCTCATAAGCACATAGTCTACCCATCAAGGATTCTCTTGCAATGTCTTTCACATTCATAACTTCTTCAATAGATACAACTTTCTCACTATAACATGTTGACAATAATCTTAGAATTTTTTATATGACTTCATTATCTTCTAAAGTACCACAAGCACATCTGATTGAATGAACAAGATTATTCACCCTCTGAATATATAGAATGAGATAGTTTCTCTTTCACTCATCTTCATAACCTCATACTTTTCTTTCATTCCTTGTAACTTAGCTTGCTTTACATACTTGTCACCTTCATAAATATTTTCTAGTTTATTCCATACCTCATGCGCTATCCTCGATCCATATATGTGAGAATATTCTCTATCTGATAGGGCATTGATAAAATTTTCCCTTTCGAACATTTTTTCCTTGAATTTCTTCTTTTCATTAGCAGTAACCTGAGTCAAATCATTAGGAATGGAATAATATTTATCTATGATCTCCAAATATTCATCTCCCATACCTATCAAATAAGTAGTCATCCAATCCTTCCATATTAGGTATTTGGTTCCATCAAACTTTGGACTATCTTTCCTAATGCTTTCCATGTCGGATCTCCTTCAAGCGATTAAGCTCCTCCAAAGGACTTAGCTCTGATACCAATTGTTAGGCCCAAAGAATGCAAGCACAACTGAGGGGGTGAATCAGTTATACTCACAGTAATTAAATCATTAACAATTGAATCGCTTAGAGATCTGAAAGGTAAAAAACAATGCAAGATCCACAACACATAACTCATAGCATAAGATTTATTCACAAGGAAACTCAATTAAGGGAAAACCATGGTGGGAGCAAAACCCTCTAGATAGATTACTCTGTTAAAATCATTGTTCGGTTAAGACCA
This sequence comes from Thuja plicata, assembly GCA_018584345.1. Classification (NCBI taxonomy): domain Eukaryota; kingdom Viridiplantae; phylum Streptophyta; class Pinopsida; order Cupressales; family Cupressaceae; genus Thuja; species Thuja plicata. The sequence continues at coordinate 70,072 of MU224682.1, read as the reverse complement.
AATAAGAACAAGAAGAATGCACTTGCATCCACAGGCCCACTTCCTAGAGCACACTACTCACAATAAAATGATTTCTCCCTCAGTCAGGTTCACTTATCAATCTCTAATAATAGTTACAAAGGGTGGACAAACTATCCAATACAACCAAAGTGACTTATAGCATTTGAAATTCTAATATAGTTCCAATGAAGTACAATTTTGGCCTAAGTTGCAAAATACAAACATATTTCTCTTCTCTATCCACTACACACTTCACAATCACAAATTATTGCCCATTTATACATATTACAATGAAAACTCAACAAAAAGGTCGGCTAGGACCAATACAAATAAATGATATGAATAAAAATCTCAAACAATAATGTGATCCTAATCAAGTCATCCAAGACTTAGATAGGACCCAAAACATCATCCATGAACATGCAACAGCTTCACCAAATCCATGCCATGAATTGTAACATGTTACTTCACCAAGTTGGCTAAGACCTAAATGAAGAAACATCATTATGCTAGCAAATAACCAAATGTGATCACCATGAATCATCAACACGGCCATAACATGATCCAAGAACACCAACAAGCAGGATGAATAACCTCTCAAACCCCCATAACATCTCAACCTCAAAATCCAAACTCATCTCTATAACATTGAACAATGAACTTTGTCACATCAAAAAGACAGCTTGCTGAACTCTGAATCATGAAAAACACCAGTTGACAAAACAACATTAAACACCAAAGCATCCACCAACTTTGCATCCACTGAATCATCCAAACCGGTCCATACCAAAGAAAAAACTCAACCTCTATCATAACCAAAACAACAGGAATATAAAAATAGAAAACATCTTGATAGACCAATTATAGCTTACTCAACCAACTAGTGAACCGTTGTAGAAACTATGAACATGATAAAAAACACCTCACACAATCACAGCACATGGTCTTCAACCTATCACCTAAACAACTCGAATCATCCAAACTGATCACAATTTTTGCAATAGCAATAGTATGTTGACATTAATGATTAAACATTAATGTCAGCACACATCAATCTCTGACATGCTCAACAATATTCAAACATTTAATTTATATGATTGGAATGAGAAATGATGCAAGAACTAGGTAAAATTCTACGATATTTACAAGATTTAACATAAATAGGCATAAACATATCAAAAGAAAACACAAAAGTACATATCTAGTAATAAGACACAAAAGGAACCTATCCCTAAAATCTAAGCCTAAGACAATATTACTATGAAGCTAGGCACCCTAGTCCTCAAGGTGCTTTTGTTAGCCAAAAATTCAGATTCTAGATTAGGATTCTCTATAGATTGCTCCCTTTTGAATTCAACCAAAAAATGTTAGACATGTGTGCTAACTGGATTAGTCTTGGTTTTTTTTTCATATTCAAAATATGGTACTATTATATGATTTTGTAACTTTGTGGCTTTTAGCAGACATGTCTATAACCCGCATGCATAAGATAGGAAAAATGGTGTGTTGTATAAGGGATGGTGTAATTCAAACCTCAGGTAGGAATTAAGCTCCACTATAGCCATGAATATTAGAAAAGAGAGTTTACTCCTATTTGGGAGAACCTGAAAAACCTTAAGGAACTACTAAATTGACAAATAATACATTTTTTATGAACTTCTTACCTTTCAGCTTTCACAAAGATTGATGTTGCTTGATAGGAGTTATTACACACCTTCATTTATGAAGGAACACATAAACCTTATCATAATTGATGAACTTGAATACTTGACTTCTGGTCTCTCCTCTAATGCCTTGAAAATGATTTATTTCTTTACTCAATTGGAGTGATAGGAAATGAATGTGTGTAGAAAGATGATCAAATGAGGGGGAACGAATTGTATTTATATGAAACTCGCACTTTTCATGTTTAAATTTCAAAAAAGGTCAACATCAGGGAGCACATTCCTGTTCTAAAATTTCCTAATATTAGAGATTCAAATTTGGGTCTAAAAATGTTTGAGTAGGGTACTAGGAACCATAGTCTTGATTTATGAACCAAAATTGAGGTCGATGATCTGATGATTGTGTTGAAATCACAAATTTGGCTATGGATTGAACATAAGCAGACGTAAATTAGGGGAATAAGGGAAAACCACCAAAGTAAGCCCAAAATAGGAGTGAAATTATAGAGGGAAATATTTTACAACGCTACATTTAGTCTCCACTTTGTTGGAAGTATGACCTTATGTGCATACTCTTAGTAAAGTTTAAAATATGATAGAAATACTTTCATCAGGATATTAAAGACATAAGACAACACCAAGCCCCTAGGGCTTAGGATCTTATCAATCTAGAATATCAAGATAAAAGGAGCAATATGATCAACATAGGTTACATGTATACACATGAAGCATGCAAGAACAAAGAATGGTATGACATCTAAATCCTTTAAGGTTTTCTTAATAGGATCCATAAGAGAAGAGATTCAAATAGGTCTAGCAAGATGTTTGATGTTGTTTGACACTTAAAATAAGATTATAGAAGGGTAAAAGCACAAACATGTGTCACACTTTTAAAAAGGAAAAGGCTAACAGCACCTAAATTGTTGAACTTAAACGGCACAAAAGTGACATTTCTATTTGGAGTTTAAAGATGATGTAAACTAATGAAATGTGTAAAACTGGATGAAGTTTATGCTTATTATTTTTGAAAAAAAATATTGAACAAGAATCGATATATTTTTTAATTTTTAAATGACTTAGATGAACAAGAATCGATATATGATTTAGATGACATGTATAGTCAGTGTAGGAAAAAAAAAGGATTGGTTTTCAATGAATATTTTCTCCATTATAACAATTCAAAGTCGAACTTACCTGAAATTAACAGTTTTTGTCTACCACTCTATTCCCCTATCAAATCTATACCAATCCCAAAAAGAACTATACATTCTTGAAGAGGACTCTCTCCTCTAGTGTTGTCTATAATTTTTAAATTTTGTTTATATGGTTTACTAATTTTTTTTCTTTTTTTGAATCAGCATCTTCTCGAATGTAAACATACCTACTTGCAGTATTTTTTAATTTTAATATACTAGTTCTAATAGAAATGTTATAAAAAATTATATATCCATATTCTTGACTCCGCGCTCTACAAAAGGGTATTTTTAGTTTTTTTAGAAACTATACTTTTGATGGAGAAATAAGATGCATAAGTTGAAAGTTCAGCAATTTTACAATTTTTGGTGACTTAGTTGTCACACAGCATGCCACATAGGATGACTTGGCTAAGTAGGACTCGATCGAGTAGGATTTAGCTGAAGCCCACTCGACCGAAAATAGGTCATTTTTGGCTGACCCACGAGCAGTCACTTGGGCGAGCGACCACTCACTTTATCCTCATATATATGAGGATTAGCTTTTGAATTTTAAAAACAAATAAAAACATCTATTTATGTATATTCAAGCTCAAGGAGAATTTTTTTCTAAAGGAAGCGATTTTTTCTAGGAGGCAATTTTTTCTGAAGGAAACAATTTTTTATTGAAGGAGGCGATCTTTTTCCTTAAGGAGTATTAAAGTAATTTTTGGAAAGTGAATTTCAATACTTTTTGCAATGGGGAATAAAAGGAATATAGCAAAAAAGTATGATCGAATAAGGGATGATAAAATGAAAGATCATTCAAAACGTAATCAAGAGAAACTTGTTGTTGTTGAAGAAGAACCTATTGATATTGAAGAAGATGCAACTCAAGTACAGAAAGAAATTGGTAGTAGTCAAGGTAAAAAATATTTCTTTTGGCATGAAAAATTTGATGGAGATGAGTGAGGATTCTATTTTCAGTCAATTTTCAACTGAACACATGGTACCTAAAAGCACAATTAAATTGCATTGCAAAAGCATGTGGGAGGAATATTTTGAAACTAAATTATGGTTGGAAAAGCACAATTATTTGCCAAATTATTCAGAAAAAGAGAAATGACTCATGTTTTGGAGTTGTTGGGTGTTGATAATAGGAAAATCTCGGGAGGTCATGTAAAAGAAACAATAGTTGAAAATTTGAAAGATGCATTGAACCTTATTAATACCACAAGTCATGGCATTGATTGAAGTGTTACACATAGAGCATTGATTACTACAATTTCTAGTAAGAGGTTGTCACATAGAAGACAAGTTCAAGCAATTTCTGAATTACTTAATGTATCTAGAAAAACTGTTCAAATATATATTAGGAAGAGAAATTTGTGAGATGAAAATATTGAAAAGAATTGGGTAAATATTTGTAGACTTCCTCAAAAAGATAGAATTTATGAAGATGTAAACAGACATGTAATTTAATATTGGACCAACCACTCTCTTATTTCTTCCAATAGAAGGGACACTATACAAATGAAAGATGAAGAGACTGGTATGAAAGTTCAAGATCCAAAACATTTTGTAGACACAACACAAAATGAACAGTTTGAAGCATTCAAGCAAGAATTTTCAGATGTGAAAATATGTCAGAGAATGTTTGAGAGGTTGCACCCTTGCTTTGTACACATAAATAAGGTATGTGAAAATTAGTGTTGTTGAAATCACGTTGAGTTTCATCTATACTTGCAATCATATAAAAAATATATTGCAGTACTTAATCCAAATAATAGCATCCCTGGAAGTACGACACAATTTGTGAAGTCTATTTTATGTAATAAATGAGAAGATTTAGATGAGTTCAATGTACAGTGTATAAAAAGTGTATGAGTTCATTGTGGAGATTTGTAGAAATTTCCATTCCAAATTGAGAATATTGATGTTTCAATGCCATTTTTGTGGAAGGGATTAGAATATGATACCTACTGAACTAAGACAGTAGATGAATCCAAAAAAATTGTATTAAAGGAGAGTGAATTGCCGTACCTTGACTTTATGACCAGATTCTATACTATCATTTATCCACATATCAAACATTGTCATGGTGCATGACGGAAAGCTAAATCATTCCATGATTCCAAAGATTGTTTTCCACCTGGTTGTATTCTTTCAATTTTAGATTTATGTGAGAACTATACATTTTCCTCTCAATCGCAAATTCAAGCTCAACATTATCATTCTGATCAAGTTGCAATATTTGTGAAAGTCGGTTATAGACACACACAACTTGATTTGGATGGTGTAAGAATTAATGATCCAAATGAACGCATTACCATCAAGGAGGTTAATTTTTATATGAGTGATGATAAGGTTCATGATAGGAGTTGTGTGGGGCATTGTTTTGCAATATTATTTAAAGATCTTGCGAATCACGGGATAAATGCTTCACAACAGTGGATTTGGTCTGATGGTTTTGCAGGTAAGTACATGTACTTCAATTCATTTTAATTCTCATTTAAGTTATTATTTGCTTTTAATTGATTACATACATGTGTACTTGACTTTATCCCAGGACAATTTAAGTCTACAAAATTCTTTAATTGGTTATTCATGCAACATGCTCGACACAATGTTAAGTTTTTGTGGAACTTGTTTGAAAGTGGACATGGAAAAGGAGAGCACGATGGAGTGGGAGCATGTGTGAAGTGTGCACTTCGCCAACATGAACTTGCAGGTACAAATTGTGTTCAATGTTTATAGCTATTTTTAATATAATTTTAAAAGAAGTGCACATAAATGGTGTTCAATGTTTATATCTATTTCTTTTATGTAGGTAACAGCATAGAGAATTCAAAGAAAATATTTGAATGGTGCCAAAGTCATTTTGCTAGTCAGGACACAACATACAACAAACGTTATTTTTGGGAAGTGAAAGGTAAAATATTTTGTTCAAATTCTTTTAAAATTTCATCAAGTGCATTTCACTTTTATCATAATTGTTGATCTAAAAATGTGCAAAAATTATTTCATATTTGTAATAGATATTGATTGATCTAATCCTTACAATTGTCAAACAATTTTTGGTATTAGAACTTTACATCAAGTGATGACTACACAAAACCACAAGCCTCCATTGATTCAAGTAAGATAAAAATCATGCTTTTGTACTGACTTTGTTGAGGACAATGCAATGAGTCAATGTGAGAATATTTCAAATGGATATGTTTCACAATGGGATATGAAAGAGTTAATCAGAATGCCTCCTTTTGAAGATGGTGACAATGACATAGACATTCATGATCCTATATGTTCAGCTGATTATGAAAGTGTTTCTAATTTACTTGTTACAGGTACATGTGCATATGTGCTCTTTTATTTCATTTTATGTTATCACAAGTGATGTTCAAATTTTATCTTAAACTTTTGTTTTTAATTTATGGGATCCATGTGTATAGGTGATATTTTTGTTGTGGTTGTGGATCCTAACAATGCGGAAGGTTTAGATTATTATCTACTAAGATGCACAAAAGAAAAATACAAAATGCTAGAAGTAATTGTAGATGGTGATGGACAGCCATATCCAACTGGTTCAGTTGTTATTGAAGGTACCTATTATTAGCGCAAAAAAGATAGACAAAAATGGTATTCAATTTATTGAATACATTTCTGACTAACAAATTATACATTACAGCCAATTGGTTATAGCAACAAAGTTGCAAAAAAAAGGATGTGGAAACCAAAAGTAAAGGTTGCCTAATGAAGAACATGAAAAAGATTTGGAGATAATAAAAGATAGAGAGGATCCAAACTATATGTATCAAGAGCTTTAGGCTAATCCTATTTTTCTAGCTTGTACTTTCATATTTGAACAAGAGTTTGAACTCATATTTAATTTGAACCGTGTGTGTGTGTGTGTCCGCACGCACGCGCGCGCACCCGCGCTTTGATGGTTCAATGGTTTTGATATATAGGTATGCATGCTTGGTTCAATTATTTTATGTATGCTTTGATGGTTTAATGGTTTTAATATATAGCTATAAATACTTTTATGTGTGATTTTATGTATGTTTTTATGTATACTTTGATGGTTCAATGGTTTTGATGTATAGTTATAAATTCGTATATGTATGTTGTTATGTATGCTTTTATGTATGTCCCCTTAAGACATCCCCTTTAGCCATTGTAACTTTAGATCCCCTTAAGACACCCCCTAAAGACATCATAACTTTAGATCCCCTTAAAACATCTCCTTTAGTGATGAAGGGGTGCTCCCCTTAATACCACAAACACACGACAGAAACAAAGAGAAACAACAGAAATTTGAAAGAACAGAAAATTGGCTTCTTATTGGTTCTACAAATGTGGAATTACAAACTTCAGAATTACAATATCAAAAGCCACCTGGGCATCCCTTACAATAATCTGTAGGACAAAGCCTCAAATAACCACCCAGAACTGCCCTAGAAAACACCATGGGCCTTCCTTAAATAGGCAATTTTCCACCACCCGAGAATGTTCCAGAAATCTAGCCATTAAGGCTGACTAGCCTTAGCATTTAATTATTTTTCCACTTTTAATACAAAAGGGTCGGCTTTAAATATTTACAAAACATGAGATTAGGTAGCCCAACTTCCGGAAGCCACAACTTTTGAACTGCAGCTCCGATTGGCTATTATAACCACTTTTCAGAAAGGGGAGATCGCAATCTACAGTGCTTGACTAGCAAAGCGCGAGTCAGTTGGGGGTTCGACCTCGATCCAGAGCCTCTAAGGTCCTGAAAATTGAGCTCAAATGTTTTGCACCCTAAAATCTCAACAGTAAATCCTTAATAACTTCGCCAATATAGATGATCTGGCAATGAAATTCAACTGACATTCTTATATGACTAAGATGAACCTTCACCTGGAAAATTAGAATATTCTAAGTTCAAACGACTAACTTACTAAAAATAGTAAGTTTCCAAAAATAGCAGCTTTGTACAAAATAGCCCTTATTGAATAGAAAAACACATATTTTTGGGTGATGCAAGATTGTCCTTACACCCAGGATGCTCATGCATCATTTAGACATCCCCTTAATACATCTCCTTTAGACATCCCCTTTTAAGACATCCCATTAAGACCTATTTGATACATTGGTTATATGCAATTAGTTGATGCATTGCAAATATGCAATTAGTTGATACATTGCTTATATGCAATTAGATGAGATACATTTCTTATATTACATTTCTTATATGCAATTAGTTGAGATACATTTCTTATATCGCATTGATTGATATATTGCTTATATGTCATTAGCTTAGATACATTTCTTATAAGTCATTACTTGAAATGCAGACCTATTTGATACATTGGTTATATGTCATTAGTTGATACATTGCTTATATGCAATTAGTTGATATATTTCTTATATGCAATTAGTTGAGATACATTTCTTATTTGTTATTGGTTGATGCATTGCTTACATATGTCATTTATTATATTACATTAGTTTAGATACATTTCTTATATGTCATTACTTTAAATGAAGACCTATTTGATACATTGGTTATATGTCATTAGTTGATACATTTCTTATATGCAATTAGTTGATGCATTGCTTATATGCAATTAGTTGAGATACATTTCTGACTAACAAATTGATTGATACATTGCTTATATATGACATTTATTATATGTCATTAGGTTAGATACATTTCTTATATATGTCATTGCTTGAAATGAAGACATATTTGATACATTGTATGAAATGAAGACTTGTTCATAATTGAGCTTATATGCCATTAGTTTAGATAAACATACGTGTAACACATTTAGCTTAAACATTGTAACACATGAAATTTAATCATTGTAACACATGAAATTTGATCATTGTAACACATTTAGCTTAACCATTGTAACACATGAAATTTCAGATCATTGTAACACATGAAATGGACCTGAAATAAACATACATGTAACACATGAAATGTCTGAAAATAAATATGCATAACACATGAAATGTCTGTAATGTCTAAAATAAGTCAATGTAAATGTCTAGAAACATGTGTGAAGTGTCCAAATAATGTATATCTAAATGTGTGAAAATAAACATAACACATGAAATGTCTATAATGTCCAAAATAAGTCTATATAAATGTCTAGAAATATGTGTGAAGTGTCCTGAACAAGTATAGAAATGTGTGAAATAGAATGTCCACAATATCTAGAGATAAAATGTCTAAATACATGTCTAGATAAATGTATGAAATAACAAGAGGGCATCTAACAATATCGAGCTAGCTCACGCTCTAACCTGATCCCTTATCGGATCCACCACCTTCTCGAGGGGCCTACATTGTCACAAATTCCATGTTAGAATATTACATAACATTTATTTAATTTTCAAATATTTAAAAGAAAAAAATTAAAATACATGTTTAAATATATATAATTACCTGTGTATCCTGGTGAATAGGAT
>MU224682.1:35422-51416 GCA_018584345.1 Thuja plicata | reverse complement strand
AATATATTTTAAAACAACACATAAAAATCGCCAGTACAAATATTTTTTTTACCTTCACAAGACAATAATTCGCCTCATATATTATATATTTTCCCCCCATTAATTTATAATTCGCCAGGATTTTATGAAATTTTCATTCGGGAGGGAAAAAATCGCCTACGCCTTTATATTATTTTCCTAATTTCGAAAAACAATTCGCCGTCATCAATAAAAAATTTCCCCTGAATTAATGTACGATTCGCCAAGATTTTACACTTTTTCCTAGGAGGGGGTTTCTTAAAGTTATCCCTGTTTCCCAATCCTATGTCTTCCCATTCCACTGGAATGTTGTTGATCATAAAGATATGACTATATAACTATTGATGACATATCTGATGAAGCCAAAAATGTTGCAAACTTGATAGACAACGAGAAACCCAAGTATGAGTGTGAACCTAACATTACCTTTACTCCAAGTGATATCATTAATCCACTTGATGGTCTTTTATAAATTACTATGCAAATCAAAGATAAACTCTCAAAGGGAGTTATTATTGATTTGGTATGTATGGTGGATGTTATTACAAAAGAGTATCTTTACACACATTAATTACATCAAGACACATATGATAAATCCAAAGTATTTATCAAGGTTCATGATGGTTTTACTTGTCCTACCTTAGGTTCCATCAATCTTCCGAGAGAAGTTGGCTCTAAGTGCTTAGAAGTTATTTTTACCACTATTTCTAACTTGGACTATTTTAGTAAAGTTGGGTCATCCTTGGTTCACATACATGAAGGTAGTCTCTTCTACCATTCATAAGTGTTTGAAAATCCCTCACAATGGATAAGTCATAACTATGCATCATAGCCTTTTCTATCCCTTAGCTAATCATGGAAAATTCACCCTTGATTAATTTTGGCCTAAACCTTGTCAAGGTATCCTAGATTCCTTTCCTATCAGAAGTTTAAAACCAATAGGATAGCTTCCTTATGTAATTACTTGGGTTCTACTTTGATTGCTACTCCTAAGGATCCTTCAACGTCTATAGATATAGAAGTAGATTTTCATGCCCACAAGTGAGGAGTGAACCACATCACGGATTAAGAATTCTTCCTTTTCCTACTATTTATCCTATACATTCCACGATTCCACCTCTGAAATCCTATAAAGGACAAACGGAAAAATCCCAACATCTTCTACTTCTCAACCTTTAGTTTCCTTCCCTTTCTTCTTTTGTTCCTAGAGGAAAGGAAGAAAATGAATCAATGTTAAGTGATCCCTAGCCTTCTTTTACAAAAGATTTGAGTCATAACCAATAAAATCATAATGTAAGAGAATGCCAGTGAAGAGGTTGTGCCAAGGCTCATGAACTTGCTTCCAAAATTGATTTTTCTCCTAAGCAGTTGAATGATGTTTTGATCCCATCTTCTCTTCCTTCACCCAACCTCATCAAAAGTTGAATTTGTTGATGCCCAATGATTCTTCTTCTTCTTCTCCTATTAAATCTCATATTGTGATTAGTCTAGATGATGATTTTGGTGATCGTGTTGAAACTACTGAAGATACTAATGATAATTTGTCTTTGATCTTTTCTAAAGCTTTAACTCTATCTCCTAGTGACACACATTGTGATTTATCAGTAGAGCATGGTTCTTATTGGACACTAGAGATAATTCCATCTACTATACCAATTGTAGCTCCTTTGGCATTTTGTTCACCATCTCTAAATGATATGGAGCAAGATTGGGAGGTGGATGATTTTCTAAACTAGTTTGTTTGTGCAGTAAATTATTTTGTGTATTTTCTTGCATGTAATATAATCGTTCAATGTAATGTGGTTCTTGGCATGTCTTTGCATTTTTTAATATCTCTATGGATGACCCTTGTTTCTATGTTGGCACAAGGCTAGGAAGGGACCAACCCTATCATAGCATTCCTTTATTTGTGTCATCATTATTCTATATATTGTATACATGTTACGTCATAAATATAATTTTGCGTTGTCTAATTGGTGACGATTCAAATCATTGAGATATTTTTGGTCTCTTCCATGTTGACCCAAAAATGATTTTGTTCATCTTATGCATTCTTCTTCCATTGTTCTTCTTCCACTATCTTTAGGGGATGGGTTCAATTCAAAATAATCCTTCTTGATATACACAATATATTTGATGTACATACTAACCCCAGATAGTAGATCCCTCGTGTACTTTTTCATGTCTTATGATCATCCTTTAATTTCCCTATGTTTCAAGGCATTTCATTGTTATGACATGCTTGTCTTTTTGGCGCATGTATGATACCTTAGAAATTGATCGTAGTAAGGCATTGTTAGTATGAACAAGCACTTAGAGGGGGGGTGAATCAGTGTAAACAAGTACTTAAGAAATTTCACCACCGATCTAACAAAACTAATATACAACTTCCAACTAATGAAACATGCAACTGATAATATCAAATAGAAGTAAACAACATCAAGCATCTGCACAAGCATCACATGACATAAATTTTTCATGTGGAAACCCTTGTTAGAGGGGAAAAAATACAGTGGGGATGACATCCACAAATCACCTTAATGCAGTAAAAATGTTTGCCCTGTTAGGAGCTACAATACCCTTTATAGGGTTCACCCTGCTAAAAGTTACTAGTACCTTGTTAAAAATACCAAAAGACTTGTTAGAGTCTACTTTGTTAGAGGATTTCAACCTTCAATAAAGAAGTTACCCTATTAAAGGATTTACAATAAAGATTTGTTAGGATCTACCCTGTTAAGGGATTTAACCTGTTGCAAATGTTAGGAAACAACAACAATAATGATCCAGAATGGCACTAATTGCCTATCTGATCTATGCTTCTTCAATCTATGATCGTTGCACTTCAAAATATGATCGCAACCCTACATCACACGATTTAGCTCTCCTTATATATTGTGTTCTTAAGTGGTTTAAGACCTAAAAACTTTCCATCCAAGTCGGCACAAAATACTTACCAACCTCCTCAAAATCAACATCAATCATACCTAATACATCGTCCCTAAATGTAATATACATTTTCATAAATGATAGCCGACCTCAGATCCACTGCCTTTTAACTAATTCATCATGAAATTCAGATTGATGACCTAATAGGTACATTGTCTTCCACATCAAAAACATAATTCACTCAAGACATCAAATTTTTTACGTGATCACATCTTCTAAGATCGCATCTTCTGATTAATCAGTAAAATCTATAACATAATGCTTAGTTACACAACATTGTAGCAATAATAGTTTATGCATGTAATAAAAACAAGATATGTAATATTGTTGTTAACTAATAAAATATAATAATAAATAGGTAGCTAGTATCGCCTATCCATCTATGTGGCAACCTAAACACACCCTCCGTGTATGAATATAATACACTTTTTTTTTAAAGCACTAAAGGGGTGCAATCTAATTGCCCGTAGTTGGGGGTGTATCACATATAATAATTAATTTATAGAATAATAGTTATAATAGACATATAATAATAACTTATTATTATATTAATTATGAATAGCATCTATGATTATTCATAGTAATCATTTACTATTTATCATTAATGACTATATAATTATAATTATAAGTATTAATTATGCAATTATATTTCATCTATATATAAATAATGTATTCTAATTATTTATTAATTTGTATAAAGTATATTATATATTTGTACTATCTTATCATTACTAAAAGTTAATTAAAACAATACATTTAATTTATTGTATGTTTGATATTTATAAATGTATGTATTTGTTAAATTATTATTGTGAAAAATCAAGTGGCCTTATCACCCATTGCATTGTCAATAGAAATAGGACAAAAAGAGTCACAATTATGTAATAAGAAAATAACTATAGCATGAAAATCTAAGAAAAATACAAACATTACAACATTTAGTCAATTGATTTTAATTCTTGTTTTTCATTGGTTGATGGTTTGACATTTTGGTGACATCATCCTAATAAGAGTGTAGAGCACTATTGGATCACTATTATCCAATAGAATAATAGATAAAAACAATTTGTGTATTTTAAAATAAATTTCAGAAAATGTAAACCTTAGAAATTTTGGTGAAAATATTTTAATTGTGGATGATGATTGGTCGATGCTTTGACATTTAATTGAATCTGATCAAATGCACAAGTATTCCTACCTCGCGGGAAATAATAATCCAAAATCGTTTGTTAAAATTTTATCATAATTAAATTTGTTGTGAAGCTTTATTTGTTTAACTGACTCTTCAAGAAAATATGCTCTCATGAAAACAATATTAATACATTAAAAAATATCATAAAAACATCTAGTAAAATCAATTAAAAAATAAATACCAAATAATTACAAATCATAAAATAACATTGTTTTCAAGTTGAAATGGTAAATGGGTGAATAACTTAAAACACATGGTGTGGCATTGTATTAATAGTTATTAAAAAATAACTTGAAATCGAGTGAAATTCTTGTACAAATTTGAGAGTAATACTATACATAAGATGACCCTTAAAAAAGACAATGAGATCTATGTACACATTATTTAATCTTTTAGAAAAAAATAAGATCATTGTAAAATAATGATCTAAAAAAATGAATCATGCATGTACATGTTCTTAGCTCACATTATCTTCTTGTTCATTATTAATTAGTATAAACCTTGTCACAATATCTTATCCGTCTCATGGAAGGAAGGGATTGTGAGATGGATATGCTTCCCTTGCCTTTCGATATGCCCTAATCACAAGAAAAATATTACCATTTTTTTATTAATATGGAAATTTCAATTTCATACAATCGATTAAACAAAATCCAAAATAAAATGAAGAGACTAATAAAACTTTATATAGTCAACCTTAACAAAACCTACAAACAATTAAAAAACTATCAACCTTTCTTTCAAACAAAATGAGCAATTACCAAAATTGCCTTTTATGTGTAAAGTTTGAAGGTAATTTTATAGAACACTTTTCTTAAGATAAACAGTAGTGAGATAATTTATAGAGCACTCTTTTCTCAAGAAAATCAACACTGATGACAAGCATTTTAGCACATCTTAATCATACGCTTTACAACATTATGCTTCGTGAAAATCCGAAATCATTAAAAATTAGCAACTTTTGAAAGTACCACATGCATACACATATAGATACATGCAGCCATGTATATATGTACGTGTACATGCACACAGTGCCATTGCATGTTAGTAGAGTTTCAAATATGATTTTGTTTTTAGTATTGTATTTGCACATTTTTGTACTTGTACTATTTAAAATAATAATAAAACTGAAATCAAAGGAGACGACAGGATGTTTCCTTCCAAAAGCTTTGACACGTCTAAAGTGTTGATTCAATTCTCCATAAGCACATCTAAAATGGAATTATAAGTTGTGACTCTTGGTCTTCCATAAGAGACAAATTCTAAATAAGTGTATTTTTTAGTAGTGACCATTGATCTTCTATAGGTGATTTCTAATGTGTGTACTTGTAAGGAGCTTGTATCAGTCTTATGTTGATGCTCATATGAGCAAGATATTTGTAATAAGAATCCATTCTTAAAAAAAGAAGTTTTGACACAGTAGGAAAAGGTGTAAAAAGAGGTAAAGCTAAGTAGAAAAAGGAAAGCAGAGTCCGAAGAATGGAATACAACCTTTCAAGCGTTGATACCCAAAAATAGATGTGGAATACTATCATGCTTATCACCCAATTCCTTTATGCAATACCATCTATAAAACTGAAACTAGTCTTTGCCCTTCACTTAAAAATTTGTCTTCACAAGATCACTCAAAAGAGAAGAAAAGATTTGTAATATGAATACAGAATCTTTAGCAAATCATCATAGCCAATGAAGCCAACTACTCACTCAAACAGAAGAAGAAGAAGAAGAAGAAAAAGAAAGGGATGATCATCAAACTTGACATGACAAAATTGGAATTCTCTCTTGAGTAATGGAGAATTTATCTTTCATGAAGAATAAATTGATTTAATCTAGTCACATTTTGACACCAACTTTTTCTGTTTTGATCAATGAAGTGCCTACGGACTTTTTCCCAGCAAACAGAGATAAAAGACAGGGTGACCTAATCTCCCTGTACTATTTATAATTCTTACAAAGGCTCTAGGGCGAGGAATCAAAGTGTAGATGCTTCGGAAAAAGATAATGGGATTTCAAGTCTGCTCTATAATTGATGAAGTTATGCATCTACAATTCATTGGTGATACAATAGTAGAAGCCCAAACCCTAGATGAGGAAAGAAGATTTAAAAAAAATTGGATGCTTATGAACAATGACAAGGCAGAAAATAAATGTAGATAAATAAGATCTACTAAGTCGGGATTAATTATAATACCATATCCAAAACAATATGGATTTCCTCTTTCTTTCCTCAAAAGAAGAATGTCAAGCACAACTCCAAGATGAAGACTTCAAGGCCCAAGATAAATCACAAGAGTTTCAATTCCAGAGCCAAATAAATGTGAAGACGAGCAGTAGCCTAAGATTGGCTGGCATTGCGCAATACACCACACAATTCCAATAGGACACTCTACTAAGGAATGTTGTGCTCTGAAAGCTCTTCCTACACAGATGGAAGTGTCACGCTATACCACACCACAAAATACAGAGGAAAATATCCTTGCTTTATTCTAAACAATAATTTACAATATCTTGACCAATATTCAGCATATCAACTGATCTAGGAATGAATTTATTTAAACTCAGACGAATTGTAATGAATTCTTTTTCAAATATGATAGATGCGACAGCCAAATTTGAATACCAGTACCAAATAGAAGTGAAAAGTATTATTTAGATTATCAATTCCCAAATTCTGATCAAACAGAGAATACCATTTGGATCAAAGGAAGCTCCCTTGCAAACTCAGTGATTCCACTCCACTGACATGTTTATCTTCTTCTGTTATACAGGCAATACCTCCTTCCTGTCCAGCAAACACTCAGAAGGTATAAATGATAGCGTCGAAGGGGTAGTGCCAAACTCCTTGTTCTTCTGTGATTTCCACAACCTCAGCTCATCAATGAGTATCACCCAGCTTGATGATGTGACTGCTCCTCGGGCCTGAAAGAGTGATCACTATTGTGTGAACCGATCAGCGCTACCTGCAATTTCTTGTGTATTCAGCTCTTCCTTGATGTCAACTCAGGGCCGCAGCAGTATAGAATGTATTGTGCATGAATTGTGCTGGCCTCCTTAAATCCCAATCACTAAATCCTCAGTGGCAGCTACTGGAAACAATCCCTACAGCAGGTCGGGTGCTTAATCTTATAGAAGAGTGGGCCTGATATCTCAATTGGTGTCTGATTCAAGTTGCTGCAATATCACAACCTTTGTGGTGCTCTTCACAACCGCTGCTAGACAAGAGTTGATGTCTAAAACAATGTGATGAATTTCCTGATTTGCAAATTTGTCTCCAATGGAGCCTTCCCGAATTTGATGAGTCCCTTGCAGACTAGGGTGATGAGCTGACCACCGAAACTGCTGTTGATATCAGCTCCAAACCTGGAAATTGGAAAGAATGTCAAATCACTCATGCTTCATGTCTCACAGCAATGCCCATTTATACTTCCCAATTAGTGACTTTACCTCCACGATTTGAATCCAAGTTGGCCTATTTTGAGAGAGACCATTAAATTAAGGTGGCCCAATTGAAAATATCAAACGGGCCCATAATTCAAAGATTGCTAATTCCTTAAAACAATAAAGGGGGCATTAAAGTCCCCCCTTCCCGGAGACTGCTTGCCCTCAAGCAATCATAGATGTGTCATAATGTTGGTATCCCAAATCAATCTAGGGCTTAGGTATGTTGTATGGCCATACTCCATCAAGCTTCCACTGCTCCATTCTATGTAATCCTCACCATGCCGAGAATTGTGATCCACTCATTAAATAATGCACCAAACATGCTACAATTCCATCTCATCTTGAGCGTATAATCCATCATGTCAGCCCTCCATATGCTGTTGTCATCAATCAGAATGTCATCTATCTTGCTGGAAACTTCACCCCTGATGATGCAACAAGAACCTTCAATGGCGAGGGAAAGTAGCGGCTCATTAGAGTGCCACTCTCCAACTCCAACCATCAGCTGCTGCCCCCAAAAGACAAACTGAATCCTCTATAATCAACAGTACCGAACAGCTTGAAAAGTGGGCCGCCCCATACTCCAATAATGCATCAAGAGGAAGAAGTGTGTCATGAATGCCCACATGTTTTAACCACAATGAAGTAGCAAGGCCATTATCAATGTGTACTCTCTCGAGGGCTAGAACAAAAGATGTAGGCTCCAGCCGCTCCACCATGTGAGCACCTAGAAGAGATAGCTCCTCCAAATCTCCACAGGTGACCAAAGGCAAATCCAAATCACTTATGATTCCCTCTCCATGTGTCAGTATGTCACTAGTGACTGGTCTGCTGAGTATGTGCTCCACTTTCACATCCTCGTCTATGATTTGAACCTTCAACGGGCACTAGATTTTTCAGAATCATACCTTTGTTCACCCCCATCTACATATTCCTCTTGCTTCTTAAGCTCATCCTCTGTGTGCTCCCTCTCGTCTTCTTTTGTTGGAAGGAAGAATGATCGAAGGTTGGCTTCACATGGCTGTCTTACCTGATCTGCTTGATTGCAACTCTCTTTGATTTCTTGGAGACATTGCCTTGCTTGTGCTTGCGAGAAACTTTGCCTTCCTCACTCTTTGTATCCAACCATTACACATCTCTTGTGTCTTCAAAATGTCCTCCCTAGTGTGATGGACAAAATCCGATCCTTTGTGGCTTGAGTCCTCAACATAATCCTCAAGCTTAGATCCTTCATCATGTCTGAAAATCACCTGCATATGCCTAGCTTAAGTGTCTCTAGAACATCCTTCATGCATGCCTTTCAAGACCACCTTCTTCCCATTCACCTTGAATGTGAATTCTAGCCTTCCGAAAACTTGGAAATACTTGTCGAGAGACTCCATCTACTGAATGGCCAAAATAACATCTATGTCATCCAATGCTACAACATAAAAGTCATTGGTAATCGTGTAATCACCTAAGGTGGTGCTCAATGAGGGAACCAAATGTGTACAAGGCAATTGATGACCATTGGCTACCTTAACATCAAACCCTTCATGTTCCACTATCTACAACCCTCTATTAGCAAACAAGGTAGCACCAATAAAATTGTGAGTGGCCCTATTATCAAGCATAATGATGACTCAATGTCCCTGTAGTACACCTTGCACCCAAAAAATGTTATATCATGAACTACCGGATAGAGTGGCAACACTTCCCCTCCTCTTCCCAATGGGTGTTGACTACTTCACAAGAGGTGGCTCCTTATTTGTCTCATCAGGTTCATTGTCGGTGTGGTCCTCATTGTCTAATATGACCTCAATGTAGCGAATCTTCCCTTTGACAAAGCACCAATGTCCTAGGACCCACAACTCCTTACAACCTATGTTCCACTGCATTTCAAGGACAAGGACGGCAGGATGTGTTTCCGGTACGGGTACTCTTTAGGGCCAATTTTTAGGGGATGGTAAGGGACAGCTATTAAAAAAATAGGGAAATTTTTGCATATATGGACTCTAGAAAAATTTCCTAAGTTACCGGTTCGGGTTCTGGGACGGGTTCGGGTACGAGAATCCGGTTCGTGGGTTCGTGGAATTTTTTTCCCCTTATGATTCGTATGGGTTCATGTGTGTGTGTGTGTTTGTGTGTGCATTATATATACACAAAAAGTAACAGCAAAATGAGAGAGCAAATGTGAAATCAATAAAATGTGTTTGGACTCTAGAGGCTCCATATTAGGGTCGTTTTAGGGTTTGGAGAAAAAATAACAATAAAAAAATCATTTTTAAGTGAGTTGGAGCCCACTTTAACTCAGTTTGGGTCGTGGGTCCCTAGCGGTCCATGCGTATCTGCACTGGATCCCCCCGGGTCCGTGCTGGATCCGCACAAGGTCCATATTCAGACCTGTGGGTCTGTCCGAGAACAGGGACCCTGTGCGGATCCAGCACGGACCGATCCATGAATCCGGACCTGGCTTAGACCCGGACCCGGTTCGGGGGTCTAGGGTCCGAATCCGGTAACTTAGGAAATTTCAAATATGCATCTCATAAAATGGATAAAACTTTCATAATCGGCATTTTAGAAGCTTAATACATAGCATTAGACTTGAATTGAGATTTCCCGTATGAATCAATAAGCAAATTAACAAAATTCAAATGCTTTCATTGTCAATGTATGGCATACATATAGAAAAAATGCCCAAAAGCTCCAAGTTTCAAGCATGAAATGACATAAAATATAAAAATGTACATACTATAACTAACTACTAAATAGTAAACATAGAAGTTCATAGTAATATATATTTGTCCATAATCAGTGGATAGTAGACCTTAGAGTCTAAAACAAGTAGATTTGATACCCTAACCTACTCTTTCAATTGTTGTTCTCTCCTTGACCAGCTGCTCCTTCTCTTGCTGCTCTTCTCCTTTGCGAATGTGAAAATGAATCTCTTTTTCTTCTTTTTGGTTATTTTAAGCTTAGATTACGTTTTGGTATTGTTAAATGTGGTTTGGGTGTACTTGTGGTTCAACTAGCCTTTTTTCAAATTTAAAAATGTGTTATTTTTTAACACTGGTTGTCCAAAAATGGCTTGGGCCATAGGGGATGACCTGAAGTCCCTACCTAAGTCCCCTAGCCGTCCCCTACATCCTTGACCACTCTCAGAGCCATTTCGAGGATCATTTCCAAATTTCGCAAAAAAGGGTACAAGTGGGGGGGCAAAAAAATGGCGTCCTTGTACCGTACCAAGCACGGGACTGGGTCAAAAAAACCAAGGGGACGTGTCCCCGTGGAACATAGCTTACAATTAAAGCACAACTTCCTCTTTCGCAATTCCTATATAGTCGCATCATCTAATTGATTCTTCCAGGGCCATTCCTTCTCTAAGATTTCTTGTCATCATCCTTCTGTGAGGCGGGTGCCCTATGTGGGGCCTGACTCTTAGAAGTAGACGAGGCCATGTCACTAGTTTTCTTGATTGCCTCCTAGAATAAATTGGGGCCAAGGGCCTTGAACCATTCTCTCAATGGTTCAATCAATCTATCTATGAATAGAGTGATTAATCTCCTCTCTGATATGTTTGTCACCAACATCAAGGGTCTCTGAAATACGGCAATGTAGTTGTCAACCAATCATCCTTGCTTCAGTTGTGCTAACTCCTTGAAGTTGAGTTCAGGGTCCTTCCCATCAAACCTCTCAATTTGTCTCTCTGTGAAATCGGCATATGAAGTTTTTTGAGCATGTCCCAAGGTGACCATTCTATGATGCCACCATGCATGAGCAATTCCATCAAGATGTAGAGCTACAAACTTGATTGCTTCATCTTCAAGCATGAGGTTGAGCTCATAGCATGTATCCACCATTTGTACCCATGCACGTGTTGTCGTATTCCCCGAGCCATCAAAGAAGGGTATACTAAGCTTGTTGAACTTCGTCCTCAAATCGTTATTGCAATCTCTACTACCCTTGTTGGGAAAATGTTTCATCCTCGAGTCAATGTAGTCCTTGAGGGACATATCCAGTTGCAATCCTCCATCTAGTCAATCTTACTTGAAAAGTTCTTGCGACTCAACCAATGAGGGAGTATGATCTCCAGTTGCTCAACGCTAGGTGGGAAGGTAGGCAACATAGGTCTTGAGCTGGAGGTAGGAGTGTGTTGACTGTGAGTCCTCCCATTGACTGAATTACTGACATACCCTGTAAGGATTTGCCTAAGGCAACAACCCAAGATCTAGAGCCCAATGAATAGCACAAACAAGAGAGAGAGAAGATAGACAAGAATAAACCGTATTCTCATCAATATGATCAAGCCAAAAAGATAAAAGATGAATACAATGAAGATATGCCTACTTAGATAGGCATGGTAATAGGAGTACATGATAAGAAGACAATAGCTTATCCCTCATACAAGCTGGAAGCACATGTCCACTAAAGATGGATCATCCTCCATTGTGCAATGATGTATGTGCAACAATGTGAGGATGATAAATGATAAGTGCACTAAAGGTGGAGACAACACATAAAGTGGAAATGTGATAACAACCATCACCCCCTAAAGTGGGATTTCTCCTACACCATGTGCAAAAATAAAATGCAAACTCCTAAGTGTCTCATGCACAAACTACTTTGCAATGCACTATCCTAAGTAAGCTTAAGTAAAGAAGTAAGCTTAAGTAAAGTGTAATTAGTGAATATTTAATTACACCAACACCCCCCCTCCTTAAGTGCAACTTAGGGGAATGCACTTAAGCTCACACTACTAGATGTCACTGCAAGATGGGTCTCGACTACTAGGCCATGTTAGGTACCCATGTATAATGTGTAAGTGCAAATGCAATGCCATGCAATCTCTCACAAATGTAAAAAGGGAGAAAATCCAATGGGACAAAACTCCCACCAAAAGAGAGACGAATACATAAGAGAAATATCAAAGAAGTATGAGGACAAAACCCCATAAGAGGAAAAATTCCCCCCATAAGAGAGAAGAAGAGAGACAAAGTAGCCCCCCCTCAATGTAGAATGTACATCAATGATAGATGTTCCATAATGAATGTAGAAGCTAGTCCATGAACATCAAACAACATTCCTCCCCTTAGGAAGAAACAATACCATAGGTGTATGAGAGATGCCTCCCCAATCTGTACGAAGAAACCTCAAGATGTATGGTGTTTCTGAAATGTGCTCAAGTGTCCTTATGTCAATACTGAAGGTTGGCCCTTCTAGGTCAAGTGTACTAGTCCACCCTGCTGAAAAAGACAAGTCAAGATCTAATGAGGATGGATGTAGAACATGTTCCAAAGACCAAGTGGCTTCTCTGAAGATAAAGAGACCTCCTCCAACTATTGTACATAAGGATCCGCAATCATTTCAACCTCGAAACACTGATCATGTGGAGAATGGACAAATGGGTCATAGTGTTCCCTCGCAACAATTGAAGAAGGATCATCCTCATCAAAGAGAAGATGCATGTCATCAATGATGTCTCCCATATCTGCAATGTAGGATTTCATAAACAAACCTGCAATGTTTGTCAAGTAGTCATCCCCTAAAGCTGTATCTGGAAGACAAGGTGTACCTAGTTGCACTGAATTGCATGGAGTATCACTATAGCAATGTATGCATGCAGAAGTTGTTGATGCTATGACCTTGTCCTTCGAGTGTTTGAAGGATCCCCATAAGTGAACCTGTCAAATCAAGAGTCTATCGAGCCTAACGAAGTCTAGTGGAAGAAGATGAAGTATCCTCAACTGTAACTGGACCTTGCAAAGGTGTAATCCTGCGAGTCGAGGTTGAGGGAGTATCCTCGTCTGAATTACTATCATCACTTTCCACAATGTCTGAAGGAAGAGTAGTAGAGGCCAAGCTAGGAGAGCTTTCCTCAAAATGAACACTCTGCTATGAATATCTCATGTGGATCACCTTCAGGATATCCAACAAATATGCAAGGTTTACTCTGAGGTTCCAATGCCTTGCAATCCTGTGGAGGCATCCGTGCCCATGTTGGACAACCAAAGACTCTGAAGTGTTTCACAACCAGTTTTCTACCACACCAAGCCTCAAAAGGAGTGATTTCATCCAAGACTATATGAGGAACTCGATTTTGGATGTGATTGGCACAACTTATAGCTTTTGCCCAAAAAGATGGATCAAGAGACCTAGCATGAATCATGTAGCTAGCCATTTCCTTAAGAGTTCTAATCTTCCTTTCTGCAGCACCATTCTATTGTGGAGTGAATGCAACTAAATGTTGAAGATCAATCCCCTCAAGTGTACAAAAGTCCATAAGTCTTGAGTTCACATATTTCCTTCCATTATATGTCCGTAGAACCTTGATGGCTTTCCCTGATTGCTTTTCAACATGAGCCTTGAATGTGAGAAACTTGTCAAATACTTCACTCTTATGACCAAGAAAGTAGACCCATGTAAAGCGAGAATAGTCATCAACGAAGGTGAGGACATAGCGATCCTTGCTAGATGATGGCACTGGAAAGGGGCCTTCTACATCACTATGAGCCAACTCAAGAACAATTGATCATCTCCAAGACTTCCCTTTTTCAAACTTCACTTCAAGATGCTTACCCATTGAACAACCTGAACATACACCCACAGAAAACTTGATTATAGGTAGACCTTTGACCATGTTCTTAGAGCTAAGCTGCTTAAGATAGCGGTAATTAAGATGTCCAAACCGCTCATGCCATAACTTATTTTGTGAATTTGAATGTGTCAACAAGTGTGTAGGAGACATAGGTACAAAGTGGGAGAATGAGTAAAGTCTTGTGTTATGATTTTCTTTTCCCACTACTACCAAAGCATCATCCTTAAAAAAATTTACCACAACTGAATCAAGAAGGAACTCAATTTTATTTCCACCTCCAAAGTGAGTGATTTGGTAAATTGAAAGGAGATTGTTGCTCAAGTTAGGAACATAGAGAACATCTTTGAATGTTCCATTATCCATCTCAATTGAAACTTTCCATTCAACTTCCACTTATGTATCATCTCCTACAAAGATGTGAGGTACCTTAGATGGCTCCAATGAACAAAACTGCTCCTTTGAAGAACCCATATAATGAGTGGCACGTGAATCAAGAGTACATTCCTTTGAAGAACTTGTAGTTGCCATTAATGCTTGCCCTTTCCTTTTAAAGTGGAGGATGATGAATCCTTCTTGGTGGAAGCATTTGTCCTAGTGATGTTCTTGAGTAAGTTTGTCGACTCATCAATCTTCTTAGTGTGGCAATGATTCTCATCATGATTAGGTTTCTTGCAATATGCACAAGGTGGTCTATCCTTCTTAGAATTATTTCCCTTCTTGTTGGAATATGAAGAATTGCCTTGTTGTGAGGAGGAAGATTGTGTTCTCTCTGATGGTGATTTTGCCTCCCATTGCTTTTGCTTCTTGTTGGAACCTTTTCCACCTTGATTCCCTTGATTCCCATTATTAGCCACCAATGCCTTGGACCTTGAAGACTTGAGAATCCATGTACTCACCAATTTGGATTGCTCTAACATCAACAACTCTGCAAATGAGTCAAATGAAGGTTCAATGTAGGCCTTTCCCATAGTCAACCAATGAGTTTGAAAACTTGAAACAAAAGCTGCATATTCTGAAGGAAGCTTGTTCAACATGTTGTGGACTAATTGTGCATCCTTCGTGTCAATACCACAATCTTTAAGTTGTGCTCTAAACTCATTGATTTTGTTGACATAATCTTGAATTGTATCGAAGTTCTTAGGATGCAAGTTGAGAAGGCCTGCCACAAGTGTATATCCCTTAGTCTCATCCACTTTACCATACAAATCTGCAAGTTTATCCCATGCTTCCTTGATATTCTTACACTTGGCAAAATAAAAAATGAGATCAAGAGAAATATGTTGTCCTCAATTTTGAGATCACAAAATTGTGGCAACCCTACGGAATTTTCTTGTCAATTCGTAGTAGTATCCTCTATGATTTGAACGTTCTTGATAAAGTGTTAATAGAGATAATTCATCATCCCTGAAAAGTTCTTTGTAACACCCGTTTCATGCGTTCTTGAGTCCTTTTCTTTGTTTTTCTCTTTCTTGTTTGCGTTTTTAATCTTGATTTTCCCTTGAGTCGATAGCCCTTTGAAATACGCTTGTTTCGAGCTAACTTAGACATCAAACGGAGTAGTATAACTCAAGTTATGATGTAAAAGGTAGGGTTTTTCAGGCTGACTGCATACTCTTTGAAAATCCTTAAAAGGTGAGGTTTTCTTAGTCAATTGCACGAGTTCAAATTATATTCGATATATTAAATGGATTTTATAGTCCATTTTCAAATTTCAACTCATTCTGAGTTGATTTGACTATAGTTTTTAATGATTTTATGAAATTAGCTTTAAAATAGTCTAATTTCATGTTACTTTATTAAAACACTATAGTTATATATTAAAT
>MU224682.1:8195-28407 GCA_018584345.1 Thuja plicata | reverse complement strand
CCCCCCCCCCCCCCAAAAAAAAAAAAAATGATTTTGGCACTTTATATAGTGCGTGTACAATTGCCACTTGCCAAACAAGAGCTAAGTAGACTTCTGATTTTGATGTTTACAACTACCTTATTGAGGCCAAATCAGACTCAAAACAATATTGCTAAGGATCAAACTGAAATCCTACCATTACAATGATCATAAATGGCCATAAAAGATCTAGATCTAAAAGTGATATTTCTGCCCACAATGACTCCAATTGATAACAGATCTGACAATAGACAAAAAGTTATGCACTTTAAAAAAATGACACCTGAGAAAGTGTCTGTATGAGCCTAAATAGAGCCTCAGAAGTTGCAAAATCGAGGATTAGACAAGTACAGTCACCAAAAACTTTGATTTCTGAAATATTTGTCCACCCAAACTAGAAAAGAACACAACCACTAAGAAGTTCATGAAATTCTACCCAAAATATAAAAAAATTGCAATCAAAAAAGAGTCTGTATGACCATATCATGGGCCTCCAAAGAGGAACTGCAAATCTGAAAATGCAAATGGTGAGGGCTCCAAAAAGTTGAAATCTGATGACGTCAACAAAGTGTGAGGTTAAATTTGATGGTCAAACACTCGTTGTAGGACTTCAAAAGTCTAAATTTGACGGCTGAATGACCATCGCAGAAAAAGACAATTACCCCTAGAATGGCATTTAAATGAGCATCAAATTTAAAAGATAAGAAACACACATGTCAAAACTTATTGTGGCTTTGATGCTTGTGTGCTGACGTAACTGATGATGTCAGCAAGTACAAATGTTGATGTAGATCTAATGATGCAGGAGATGATGTGGTTGTCACTAACATGTGTCACACTATTATTGGTTCGTTTTGTTGCTTTGGTGCCCGCGTGGACAAGTCAGAGGGTGTCGCGTGGCAGTCAGTCATAGAGTCGCGTGGCCCACTAGGGGGCCGCGTGTGGCAGTCTACGTAGGCGGAGGAGAGGTGGTCAGGGCGTGGGCGCTAGCCACAGCGTTGGTGGCGAGCTGGGGGATTTGTCCCACACGCATTGTGTGATAAAACTTTTGCTCTTTTTATATGTGAATTGTCGCCAACTCAAATAAAATGCGGAAATTGTCGGTATGCATGATGAAGCCCGTTGCCAGATGTTTAGCATGTGTCGTTGAATGTTTAGCATGTGTCCGTTGTTGATGGATCAATTCTTTCTGCAGCATTTGTTCGGAAAGTGTGGTTCGACGGTCATGTGTACGATCTTTGTGCCGAAAATATAAACCCTATTGGTCGTTCCTACAAAAAATATACAGAGGGATCTGCGAACCGTAGACACCCAACTTTTCCCAAAAATAAAATATTTCCAAAAAATAGACTGCGGAAAAAGATTCAAAATTGCAAAACAAAAAATATATATATTTTTTAAATACGATCGTACTATCACAGCAGATTGAGTCATACAGTCTGATTTACAAAAACATTTTGCCTCAGATTTGACTTTCACCCAAAACAGGCAGATTTATAGTCAAAATTCGTCAGAACAACCTCGTGAATGCAATGGTAAGGTCAAGTCTTGTTCTAGACACTCCCACAAAATGCTACTTCCCGGATCTGAATACAAGCCCTTCAAAGAACGAAGCAAGATCTCTCCAAAATGACTTTGCAATGGACGATCTAATGGCTCTGATAGCATGTAAGAATTTGCCTAAGGCAACAACCCATGATCTAGAGCCCAATGAATAGCAAAAACAAGAGAGAAGATAGACAAGAATAAATTGTATCTCATCAATATGATCAAGCCAAAAAGATAAAAGATAAGAAGAAAAAAGCTTATCACCCATACAAGGTGGAAGCACATGTCTACCAAAGATGGATCATCCTCCATTGTGTAATGAAGTATGTGCAACAATGTGAGGATGATAAATGATAAGTGCACTAAAGGTGGAGACAACACAAAGTGGAAATGTGATAACAACTATCACCACCTAAAGTGGGATTTCTCCTACATGTGCAAAATTAAGATGCAAATTCCTACGTGTCTCATGCACAAACTACTATGCAAAGCATTATCCTAAGTAAGCTTGAGTAAAGTGTAATTAGTGAATATTTAATTACACCAACATGCTCGTTGTTATCTTCGTTATTGGCACCATTGTTCCTTGATTTTGTCAAATGGGTAATTGCTTTAACTATTCTTTGTTGCCCCCTTGCCAAATCACCAAATATGGCCAAAATGCTCGGATCTGGTTGAGTGTCTCCCATTGTACTTTCAAAATTAGGATTAGATGATTGTGCTCATTGTCTTCTCATCGGGTAGACGATGTATCATGGTTCTTCACCACTCATCAAACCTCAACCCAGGAGGTTGGTAGGGTCAAAGCTTTGATACCACTGAAATATCCCTACTTCATTCTAAACAATAATTTGCAATATCTTGACTTGACCAATATTCAACATATCGACTGATCTAGGAACGATTTTATTTAAACTCAGACAAATTGTAACGAATTCATTTTCAAATATGAAAGATGCAACAACCAAATTTGAATACCAATACCAAATAGAAGTGAACAGTATTATTTTGATTATCATTTCCCAAATTCTGATAAATCAGAGAATACCATTTGGGTCAAAGGAAGCTCCCTATGAAAACTCAGTGATTCCACTCTGCTGATATGTTTATCTTCATCTGTTATACAGGCGATACCTCCTTCCTGTCCAGCAAGCACTTGGAAGGTATAAATGATAGTGTCGAATGGGTAGTATCGAACTCTTTGCTCTTCTGTGATTTCCACAACCCCGGCTCATCAATGAGTATCACCCAGCTTGACGAAGCAACTGGTCCTCAGGCTTGAAAGAGTGATCACTATTATGTGAACCGATCTGCGCTAACTGTAATTGCTTGTGTATTCAGCTCTCCTTGATGTCAACTCGGGGCCGCAGCAATATAGGATGTATTGCGCATGAATTGTGCGGGCTTCTTTAAATCCCGATTACTAAATCTTCAGTGGCAGCTACTGGAAACGATCCCTACAGTAGGTTGGATGCTTAATCTTATAGAAGAGTGAGTCTGATATCTCAATTGGTGTCTGATTCAAGTTGACTGCAATATCACAACCTTCGTGCTGCTCTTCACAACCACTGCTAGACAAGAGTCGATGTCTAAAACAATGTAATGAATTTCCTGATTTACAAATTCGTCTCCAACAGAGACTTCTTGAATTTGACCAGTCCCTTGCAGACTAGAGTGGCAGGCTGACCACTGATATCTGTTCCAAAACTGGAAATTGGAAAGAATGTCAAATCACCGATGCTTCAAGTCTCACAGTGATGCCCATTTATACTTCCCAACTAGTGGCCTTCCCTCCACGATTTCAATCCAAGTTGGCCCATTTTGAGGGAGAACATTGAAATAAGGTGGCCCAATTGAAATAATCAAATGGACCCATTCAAAGATTGCTAAATCCCTTAAACATTAAAGGAAACATTACAATAAATCACAAGATATGAGATTCAGTTCCAGAGCCAAATGAATGTAAAGGCAAGCAACAACCTAAGATCGGCTGGCATTGCACAATACACCACACAATTCCAATAGGACACTCTTGTAAGGAATGTTGTACTCTGGAAGCTCTTCCTACACAGATGGAAGCGTCACACTCTACCACACTGCAAAAGACAGAGGAAAACAGATCATAAGTTGTGAGCTAAGCACCATGGAAGCAGGTGTGAAGACAGGTTTACCATGAGTTTCAATTCCAGAGCCAAATAAATGTAAAGGCGAGCAGCAACCTAAGATTTGCTGGCATTGCACAATACACCGCACAATTCCAATAGGACACTACTAAGAAATGTTGTGCTCTTCTTCCTACATAGATGGGATTGTCACGCTCTACCACACCGCAAAATACAGAGGAAAACAAATCATAACTTGTGAGCTAAGCACAATGGAAGCAGGTATGGAGACAGGTCTCCCATCCTTGAACCCAAGTTCCTTGGTGATGATGATATATTAAAATTTTGAAAAAGAAAAGAATGTTAAGAGCAGTTTGTTCTTAAAAACTTATTTTAAAAAGTGGCACATCTTAAAGATGTTATGAGAATATTGTTGACAAACCCCTGGAATTGATAATTGAAATTATAATTCTAGGCATGTATTTTCTATTAAAACCTAACATACTAGATTGGCAATAAAACAGCATCTAGTGTACAAGGATCATGTTTATTTATGATTTTTGAAACTTACCTCGCAGCATTAAACCCACCAAGAAAGACTGTCCCAAGAACTATTATTGCAAATGGAATCTTGACTAATGTAGAATTGAATGGTATACTTTTCTGGGATACCCCTCTCCTCACAACATTCACATTTCCACCTGCAAACATAAGGTTAAAGGTTAGGGCCAATCACATACAAAGAAGAAATTAAGAAAAAAATAGAAGGGACAATTGAGTAAAGGTACAAACACAATCTGAATACAAACAAAAAGAAAAAAATGATAGTACCTGAAGTTGTATCCCAAGATATTGTACCTGACAATAAAATAATGTTTTCAGAAAAGAGTCTACAATGATGGATTATTTGAAAATGTGTATGTGATTGGACAATAGAGAATTAAAACAACAAAAGGTAATCACAGACATGGAAACATGGTGCATTATAATAGTCATATGTGGATTCACCTGTAAAGCATTTTCAGATTGTGCAGACCTCAGAGTGTTTCTTAATTTTAGTTAATGTCTGTTTGCACTCAATACCAATTGTGTGAATTCAGATTTAAGTGGTTACAAGTCATATAAACATGTCAGTTATTTAAAGTCAACAAATTAAAGGTCTGTGAAATGAGTGGATAATTTATGGAGAGGGATAAGTTTTAATTAACTTGCTGCATTATGTTTACAGTTTATTGAGTTGTTAATCGATTAGAATTCCCCAAGGCAAAAAAGTTCAATTGAATTTCAAATGAATATTTATGTAAACGACAAAGAAACCCAAATACATAATTTAAGTCATACAGATTGATGGCCAACACTAACTTTAGTGTGACTATGTTTGTCTCGTGACGAAATTGAGTCTGATAATAACTGGCATGTTCTTACAAGAATGATAACCAACATCTATACTGATCATGTACTTTTTTTAACTCTTTCTTTGGTAGGGAAAGTCTATTGTAATACAGAAGCTTAACACAAACCAGTCACAAACGTGGTACATGTGTCCATAATCCATGCGTGACACAATGCATAATTTTTGGTGTCACTATGTATGTGGGATAAACATGCCACATGCATGAGTGCCATATACATGTTTAAATCACAATGCATGGGTGCCATATGCATACAGGTTTAAATCACAATCCTAAGGGAACAAAAACTTTTTCCCAGCCTTTCCTATGACTAGAAGTCTGTAAGAATTCATCCATGTAAACTATTTGGTTTCAAAAACATGATCTAGAAAACAGCTGTGAAGTTGTTTGTCCTTTTGAAACATAGAGATTAATCTGCAAGTCACACTCATGAAGATACTGGGAATGCAATTTATCATTTTTACACAAAAAAGCTTTCGTTGTGAAATTGTGTTCTAGAATAAAATGAACTTTCCAAAGATGGGGGATGTTACAGCTTGTCTGGTATGTCCTTGTATCTGACTAGTGAGGTTCAAGTTTCAACCTTCTAATGATCTAAGGTGGCATCATTCCAATTGATGTTTCAGCTTGTCTGGCGTGTCCTTGTATCTGACTGAATGGATTCAACCCTCAATGATTTAAGGTAGCATTCTTCCATCATCTGGGCTTTGTGTGGATTCAACCCTCAATGAATTAAGGTAGCATTCTTCCACCATGTGGGCTTCATTTTGGACCACCAAACCAATAAGTAGTCTTCTTTAGTTCCAAGCAGTGTTAACTTAAGTGTTTTGTGGTCATAAATGAGCCAAAGCCAAATGTTTTCCTTTGAAAACATTTGAACTCCCAAATGCAATTTTCTCACAATCCAGATTATTGAACCCTTTCATGGACTGTTCCAAATTGATGTCAACAGGAAGGACTGTGGTCCACCTCCAAGACAAAACTCAGCACAAGTTATTTGAAATCGCCATCATGTAAAAACTCATGAATTTCTTCATCAATCACTATTAATTGTAGGGTTTTAGCTACTGAAAATGCAGAGGGGCGTTTAGTAGGCTGAAATTTGAACAAAACAAGGTTTAGTTGTTGGATTAATTTTAGAATACCAAAAGGTTTCAGAGATAAGATAATAACGCTACTCTATAAATGCAAAGACCAGAACATGTGAAATTGTAAATGGCTTTAACAATGTTGCTCCCAGATCTTTGTTCCACTTTCGTTTATTCTTCTAAAGGCAGCTACACGACTGTCAAGGTGTTCATTCCCTCCTCTCCTTAATGCAGAATAGCTTCAAGCTCACTCATAACCTCCAAACCTTTTGGATAGTGTTGCTTTCAATTGGAAGCTAGACCTTGTGGATGGCCATGTTTCTCCCACCAAATCTGGGGTTTCTATGCAGTCTACTTGTAGTTCATCCCACCCTATTGCACATAAATGCTCTGCTAGGGCTTCATATGCAAAGATCTTGGACTCTTCTCTAAAGCACTGCTCTTCCCCTGGGACAAAACTCGTGGATGATCCATCTGGCGTCTTTATCCCTATGTGTTGGTCCTCTAAATAGAGGTATTTGGCTTCACATGACAACTCTCATGTAAATGACAAAAATAATTCAATGATGATTATTCAAACCTGAAATGATCATACAATATAAGTGAAAATACTCCTATTGATTATAGAAGTGATGTTAGGAAATGTGTTAATATTCCTTTGGCAATTTCCTTTGTTCTTTATTAGCTTAAGGATGAGCATCACAAGTTAGGGTTGGTTCCCTCCATGGTTCAACATGTGAACCTTCCCATTGTCAACCTTGGTAAAGATGATTTCAACACTTGAGTGATACATAAGGAACATGCTTTGATTTTCACCTTCCATAATTTTGTAGCCAAGCCTAGCAGAGCTTAACAAGTAGATCTTGAAAATATGACAGCCTCCGCTTGAATTTGAAAGTTACATCAGCCCTTATGCCAAAGTATTTTTCCTTGTGATATTCTTGAAAGTGAGTTGTTGCTTCAAATGGGACCTTGGGCTTGGGACAAATCCTATCTATGCATGAAGGAGATAAATGATATCATCATAATATCCATCATTTGGTTGAAGAAGTAACATATTGAGTGTGGGATCTTGTTTTGTTGGTGGAAGTTTGTGCTTCCTAAAGGAGAGATTGATGTATCTAGCTAAGTTGGTGCTTAGCTTTGGGGGTTAGCTTTGGGGGTTGGTGAGTCTAGCAGGTTGGTGCCTAAAAATTGGGGGGATCGGTCTCTTATGTGGGTTGGTGCCTACAAAGGTTGTAAAGCGATTTAATATATATAGAGCAAGATTATTTTATGGTTTTCACCCATAAGGGTTTCCACATAAATCTTGAGTTCTTTTGTGTTCTTACTTCCTAGATCTTCCATGTGTTGTTGATTAAGTATAGCTATAGCATCTAATCAAGTTTTGAAATGTAAAAGCTTGTTAATATGTTGATTCACCCCCTACCCCATCTTAGTATATTTGTGTGCTCTTCACTAAGCAAGAAGCACATATACATCAACACAAAGAACACCAGATTTACGTGGAAACCCGAAAGAGAAAAACTATGGTGAGAATAGTTGCTTGAGTCTACTGCTCGAATCCAGCCTCGCAAAAGATATTAAAGAACTTACAATATTCAATAGGCACCAACCTACTAGAGACACTAATCCTCAAATACATTTGCAGGCACCAACCTATATGAGACACCAATCCTCTAACCCAAGATCTGAGCACCAACTCGGAATATGCGACACCAATCTATACATAAAGATATGCAAAGATATGTTATGTGGAACTGTGTTAATATTCCTTTGGCAATTTCCTTTGTTCTTTATTAGCTTAAGGATGAGCATCACAAGTTAGGGTTGGTTCCCTCCATGGTTCAACATGTGGACCTTCCCAATGTCAACCTTGGTAAAGATGATTTCAACACTTAAGTGATATATAAGGAACATGCTTTGATTTTCACCTTCCATAATTTTGTAGTCAAGCCTAGTAGAGCTTAACAAGTAGATCTTGAAAATATGAAAGTTACATCAGCCCTTATGCCAAAGTATTTTTCCATGTGATATTCTTGACAGTGAGTTGTTGCTTCAAATGGGACCTTGGGCTTGGGACAAATCCTATCTATGCATGAAGGAGATAAATGATATCATCATAATATCCATCATCTGGTTGAAGAAGCAACATATTGAGTGTGGAATCTTATTTTGTTGGTGGAAATTTGTGCTTCCTAAAGGAGAGATTGATGTATCTAGCTAAGTTGGTGCTTAGCTTTGGGGGTTAGCTTTGGGGGTTGGTGACTCTAGTAGGTTGGTGCCTAAAAATTGGGGGGATTGGTTTCATTTGTGGGTTGGTGCCTACAAAGGTTGTAAAGCGATTTAATATATATAGAGAAATATTATTTTATGGTTTTCACCCATAAGGGTTTCCACGTAAATCTTGAGTTCTTTTGTGTTCTTACTTCCTAGATCTTGCATGTGTTGTTGATTAAGTACAGCTATAGCATCTAATCAAGTTTTGAAATGTAAAAGCTTGTTAATATATTGATTCACCCGCTACCCCAACTTAGTATATTCGTGTGCTCTTCACTAAGCAAGAAGCACATATACATCAACACAAAGACCACCAGATTTACGCGGAAACCCGAAAGAGAAAAACCATGGTGAGAATAGTTGCTTGAGTCTACTGCTCAAATCCAGCCTCGCAAAAGATATTAAAGAACATACAATATTCAATAGGCACCAACCTACTAGAGACACTAATCCTCGAATACATTTGCAGGGACCAACCTATACGAGACACCAATCCTCTAACCCAAGATCTAAGCACCAACTCAGAATATGAGACACCAATCTATACATCAAGATATGCAAAGATATGTTATGTGGAACTGTGTTAATATTCCTTTGGCAATTTCCTTTGTTCTTTATTAGCTTAAGGATGAGCATCACAAGTTAGGGTTGGTTCCCTCCATGGTTGAACATGTGGACCTTCCCATTGTCAACCTTGGTAAAGATGATTTCAACACTTAAGTGATACATAAGGAACATACTTTGATTTTCACCTTCCATAATTTTGTGGCCAAGCCTAGTAGAGCTTAACAAGTAGATCTTGAAAATATGACAGCCTCTCCTTGAATTTGAAAGTTACATCAGCCCTTATGCCAAAGTATTTTTCCTTGTGATATTCTTGATAGTGAGTTGTTGCTTCAAATGGGACCTTGGGCTTGGGACGAATCCTATCTATGCATGAAGGAGATAAATGATATCATCATAATATTCATCATCTGGTTGAAGAAGCCACATATTGAGTTTGGAGTCTTGTTTTGTTGTTGAAGTTTGTGCTTCCTAAAGGAGAGATTGATGTATCTAGCTAAGTTGGTGCTTAGCTTTGGGGGTTAGCTTTGGGGATTGGTGAGTCTAGCAGGTTGGTGCCTAAATATTGGGGGCATCGGTCTCTTCTGTGGGTTGGTGCCTACAAAGGTTGTAAAGCGATTTAATATATATAGAGCAATATTATTTTATGGTTTTCACCCATAAGGGTTTCCACGTAAATCTTGAGTTCTTTTGTGTTCTTACTTCCTAGATCTTGCATGTATTGTTAATTAAGTATAGCTATAGCATCTAATCAAGTTTTGAAATGTAAAAGCTTGTTAATATATTGATTCACCCCCTACCCCATCTTAATATATTCGTGTGCTCTTCACTAAGCAAGAAGCACATATACATCAACACAAAGAACACCAGATTTACGTGGAAACCCAAAAGAGAAAAACCATGGTGAGAATAGTTGCTCGAGTCTATTGCTCGAATCCAGCCTCGCAAAAGATATTAAAGAACTTACAATATTCAATAGGCACCAACCTACTAGAGACACTAATCCTCGAATACATTTGCAGGCACCAACCTATATGAGACACCAATCCTCTAACCCAAGATCTGAGCACCAACTCAGAATATGAGACACCAATATATACATCAAGATATGCAAAGATATGTTATGTGGAACTTCAAGGCTGAACCCTTAGCATCTTTCTGATCTGGTCACTCTCACAATGTGCATGAGATCTTCAATTGAGTTCGCACACTTAACCTAAATTGAGTGGACAATTTGAGCAACTTTTTCTAGTTATCAGTTCTAGTCATGCTCCAAACTCTTTGAATGAATCCGATTAAACTTAAATATGCATTCTTACATTAATCACAATCACAAGTCAGCCTAGAACATATTTATAGTATCCACAATTCGGCCACAAACAAATTCCTTAATTCAATTGTCATGAAATGTTTAGTCGACTCAATCCAAAAGAGAACACGCTACATTAGAAGTGGGAACATGCTATGTGTTACCCAACATAGACTAAGCGGTTTCCAAACCATCTTCACATGCTTCTCTAATTAGCGCACATTATAATCCTCTCATGCATTTATTTGGAACACCAGAACAAACTATGAACTAGCGTAATGAACTTAATGTCACTTTCATCTTTCTTTCAGCTGAAACTTACTCTCAACTTTGGAATTTGATAAATCATAAGCAATATTACTTAAGTTCTAAACTACAAACCATCACACTCAACTATGGAAAAATACGGAGTCAAATGCTGAAGTAATGCAGCTAAGTGCACATTCAATTTTTGAGCCACAAACCTCATAAACCTACCATAGTTACTTCCGAAAAACAATAGATGTGCTAGACAATCAGGAACTACTAAAACCAGAAGATAATGATAACATTAAGAAAGTTATCAAACCATACTTGCATCTATCATTTAGATGTTTTGCATGTCATTTCAGAAGTAATCCCGCTTACAGCACTCTCCCAAATACCTTGACATCAATGACAACACTATGCTCAACAAATTCATCTATTGAATTATTTTGTCTCATCCATGCAATGGCCTACAAGTAGTGTTTGACTTTACAAATCAACCTAACTTTTACTCGGAGGTTACTGCAAAAGAGAGATTAAAGACTAGGGTAAATGGATAAATTGTCAAAATCTTGAATTTCAAGATGCCCTAGTTTTAAAATCACAGTGCCCAAAACCTCCAAACCTAGATTAAATTTTCACAAAACATCTTAGTTTGCACTCTTCCTTGTGGTTTAAATTGCCAAATTTGAGATGAGTAGAAGGTTTTCTTCTATACCAGACCTAGGGCCTAAAAGATCTATAGACCCCATGGCAAAAGCTGCATCAATACCATAAATGGAAGCTTAAGTTTACAACAATTTTAATACTTTAGTATGACCATCCACAACCTTGCATGTGAGCTTTTCATTTCAATTCAACCTAAACATGTTACTTTTTACTAAAAAAAATTCCAAAAGACCATTCATTGTTCCACATCATTTCTTTCTAATGCCTAATTGAAAGATTCCCAACTATGGCCTCTATAAGATGTTTAATTTTCAGGAAAATTGGCTATTGAGCTTGTCTTTAGTTCGAAAAATCATCTAAGTGGAGACATTAGAATGATATGAGACAAGTACAATTGTATTTTTACTTGCATTGACATTTTGTGTTATGGGAGAAATCTGTTCCATGCAAGCTTGCATAGAACATGTCAAGTCCAGCTTAAATTTTATTGCTTACCTCTTATTTTTTTACCATGCACTTTAACGAGTCTAACCCATAAAATAAAGCTTCTTGGGCTCTAAACAATAGTACTCGCTTAAAGGTCTTACAGAATCATTCCACACTTGTTTTTCTTCTTTCCAAATGGTCATTTCAAGCCATCCAATATGGTTACCATCCCACTCTATCAAAATCACTATAATCTCAAGGAATCACTAAGAGAATATATCAAAAAGATTCCTATTCCGATAGTATACAAACTCACCGAATAAATGACTCTTTGCTGGCTGAGTACTCCTAGGAAAAACTCAGTCCCTATTGATTGAGCTTTTGACAAGTCATGATCTCCAAACATGGTGAGCACTCACTAAAACTCAGTGATTTTGTGCAGAAAAAAAAATCAGACATGATAAAAGCAACCCCATGCAAACAAAAAAAAAATCCAACAAAATACAGAAAAACAAATTTTTTTGCCTTCTTAAAATTATGAAAATGGTGTCTGCCATAAATGTATGTGTTTTGTCATAAGTTATGTTACACCAAGTTTCCAACACAGGGACAAGGGGACACTTTTCTAAGACTGATTTTTTGGAGACCAGTTCAAGGGATGGTTATTAAAAATTTAAAACATAAGCATTTTAAAAATATAGAGAAATTTTAAATATTCATAAGATAGATTGATAAGTCATTCATCAGATACACTATAGATCCTTAATAAATTAAAGTCAAATTGAGATTTCACATGAGAGTTGAACAAATTAACAAAAATCTATTGCTTCCATAATTTCATTGTCAATGTGCATGTCAGTAATACCCTATTGTGCCTTATAATATCATTCATTGAGCTTGATATTAAGAACATATCTACTGTATACATTGAGAGTATGGTGGAACAAATATGTTGCTATAAGTGCATTTAAATCTAGTAGTAGCACCATCTTGTGATCGTTAATTGCAATGGTATCAGCATTGAGGTTTTTTTGTGTTCTAGTGAATTTGGAAGGTTATGGTATATTCTTGATATGAAGAATTCCGCATTGGATCTTGGAAAATCTCCAAATTCAAATTATTAGCCCTATCTATGCATCGACGCATAAAATATTGCCACATGATATAAATCATTGATCTTGATATATAAAACATATATATGATTCACAGTGCAAGAGTATGATGGAATGGATGATGTAATTATAAGCGCATTTAAATTTACTTGTTACACAATTCTTATCATTTTGATTCTGGTGAGTATCAGCATTTGTCTTTCTGTGTTGTGATCTTGAAAGGTAATGGTAAATTCCAGCTACTGAGTATCACTTCTTGGAAGTTGGAAATTCTGAGTTCTTTAAATTCAAATGATCAACACTAAAACAGTTCATTATGGGCTCTCTTTTTTTAAAAGATTAGACCTTTTCAGCACTCTATCGCCGAGATAGTTAGGGGATGTCATCGACATTCCTAGCCATCCTCTTGCGGTACCTACATTCCCAAGATAATGAAGGGACATTTCTAAGGAATCCCCACATCCTCAATATAGGAACAAGTCAAAAAATCTCAAGTATATGCCCACATGGAACATACTTTTGATGTTCTTCATCCAAGTTTGATGGCAAGGGCTATGCCCCTTGAACCCATCCTATAAAATGTTACGAAAAGGGCACTATCCCCATACCTCACAAGGGGCACCACTCACATACCACCACAAAACTTATTTACATAAAATTTGATTTTTTCAAAATTGAAGTATTTTTTAAGTTAAGTCAAAAAAATTTGGTTTGTTGAGTCCAAGTTTGCAAACTATGCCTATACTTTTCCTAGGTTCATTAATGTCATCTAGCAAACACTCGACCATTGGGTTTGTTGATATGAGTTCTATGACCACCTCAACGCGCAAGATAGGATACAAGGTATCCAATCCTCTCTTGAACAAGGAAGCTTTAAATGCTAAGCAATGTAACAATATTATGTGATCAAGTAAAGAAACCCCAAGGTTTACACTGCGTACTTGCGACTTTGGTGTTGGACACAACTCAGTTTTTATGATGTGATTTCCTGATAATCACTTGGACAATTACGTTAGTCTTTTGTGGAGGATCTATCAACTTTCTAAGTGCGGATGATATGGCAATTTGAGTACATCAACTACTTCTAACAACGATTTGAAATAAAGTGCAAATAAGATGTGGGTTTAGAAATCTAAGCTACTTCTACTTCTAACTCTACTAATGCAAGACACTATTGATGTTGTGGTGAAACTAAACAAGTCCTCACTTCGCCAACTCGACTACGCTAAGGAGGGTGCTATCTTCTAAGGGTGCATGTATGATTTTCAAATTACTTATGCTCATCAAAACCCTAAACTATGCAAATCAATAAACATCAAGCAATTGAAGTGAAGTGCTTGCAATGGAGTTCAGACCAACCTTACACTATTACTTGCAATCAAAATATACTAAAAGGTATGAACACAAGTTTCACCATGATTCAACAACAACAATATATTTCATTATCTATTTAACTTAAACAACTTTTAACTTCTACTCAACAACATTTAACTACAGTGAGAAATGTGGAAACCATGCAACATTCCAAAAATTCACAAGTAATCACCATGAAAACAACGTTGAATTAGGAATAATTTTGGTAGTATTTTGAAAACAATTTCTTCAAGTCTCCCTTACAAAGAAGAGGAGCAAACCTTATATAGAGGCTCCAAGTAAAACGAATGGCTCGGATTAATTCAAGATCAACGGCCCAAATAATTCCAAATAACCATAATTAGGCTTTGTTATAGCCACTGCTTACAAGCATTAAATGTTGACCAATGAGAAAATTACATTGCTTTCAAATACATATCCTCTTAAAGATGGACCAATGAGAAAATTCAATAGGGATAAAATATTAAATGCAAACCACGTGTACACTTGGAACAACTTGATTGAATGATCTTGGACATGTGGTGTAGGGATCCTTTGATTGGTTAAAGATGAGTGGCTGCCACCTCAGCTTGTTTATCTTGTAGCCTTTGTTTCAACTCCACTTCTTCATCGTCCTTGTTTTAGAAATCTTCTCATTGACATGTCCTTGAAATTGATCTCTTCGCCTTGATCCTTCTTTTTACTTTAAATTGCTTTGCATCTTGATTTCCTCATTCCATTAGAGGTGTATATTTGTAATTCAATCATCACCCTTGGTTGAGGTTTCCAACAAATTTGGATATATAACATTGATCATCGTATCAATGATGCCTTCTTCTTTCATGTTGCCTTGTCATTGCCATGATTTCTCCTTTGAGCCTTGGGATTATTCATTTTGCCATTGCATTTGTACTTCAATAAGCTTGATCTTCTTCACTTGCTCGATGAAGGACTTGCAACTGCCTTGCTTGAGATTTCCATGCTTTCCTTGA
Organism: Thuja plicata; assembly: GCA_018584345.1. Taxonomy (NCBI): domain Eukaryota; kingdom Viridiplantae; phylum Streptophyta; class Pinopsida; order Cupressales; family Cupressaceae; genus Thuja; species Thuja plicata. The sequence continues at coordinate 13,288 of MU224682.1, read as the reverse complement.
TGTGATAATGGCTGCTCCTTCATTTCCTTCCAAAACAAGAAAATACTTGTGTTAAGTTTGTAAAATGGTAAATGTGAACAAAATTAAGATATTCTTATGACTAAAACATCCCTTCCTAATCATATGATTTCAACTTAACATGGGAGTTACATTTGGATGAAAGAATTTCTCTTGTTCACAATTTTAACTTTTATCCATGCATGTCATAAAACAATTTCTAACTTCTGATTTGAATTGTAATTTCCAATTTTCCAAGTTTCAACATTCATTTTCCCTTATAAAACCCCCAGCAATCCAGCTGATTTCGTGACTTTCTCAATGCAAACTTAATTCCCAGCCATACCTGATCGAATTTTTTCCAAAGGAATTCTGAGTTTCTCAATGCTTCGAGTTTGCAAGAATCTGCAATTTCAGCTTGTAAAAAAGGAGTCCTCTTGATTTTCACCTTCAATGTTTTAATTTCCAGCAACATCAACTTGATCAGATGCTTACAAATGTTCTGATCGTCATCTCCTCTGATTTTCACACATCTGCAGGTCTGCTCCACTTTGTGATTATTGTTTGTTGCATAGGTGATTTGAAATGAAGACTTCCTTTAAAGGCATTCACACCCAAAAGCCAGGTCTACTGGAGATCTGATATGGGCCCACCTTGTCTAATTGCAAATTCAGATTTTTCTCAAAATGTTGGGCAATCAGGCTTGTATTTTGTTTGTTTCCAACTTGTCTAAGCTTTTAATGGGCCAACCCGATTCGGAGATTTGTCATTTTGATTTGATAACAATAGAATTTTTCAAAGTTCTTCAAATCAAGCCCAAGAAATTGGGCGGAAATCCTGATGGCTTTGGCCTTGAGCCCCAAAATCTGAGCGGAATTTTGCATCTGCTTGGGCTTCACCCCAACTTTTGGGCAGAAATGAGAGCTCTCTTGAGCTCCATATTAACATTGACTCCAAAGTTTTCCTAACTGCTTCAAACAAATGACAAAGGGATTAATCTTTTCTTTCCTTGTTCTGATCTCGCCGCAGCAATTCAGATTTCATTGCCCACCATTCTGATTTAATTTCAAACAATTCAAACTTAGGCTTTACATCTCAGATCCTACCTCAAAATGATGGGCGGAAATTGGCTTGGTGTTGGGCTTGGAGCCCCAACAAGGTCAGAAATCCAACCTTGCTTGGGCTCCATCCTAAGTTTGGTCTCCAAAAGTTGCGAAGTGTTTGACAAATATTTCAACTTTATAATTTACTCTTGACTTTTGAGTTGTGAGTGCAGATCAAATTTGATTCCAATTCTTGCAAACGTTGGCTAAGGTTTGTTTATCTCCACAAGTGGAGCAATCAGATCAAGACACCCAAGCATTTTGCATCTCTTCAACAGAAACTTGAAGCCTCTTCATCAAGTTTCTCCTCTAATTGCGAGTTAGACTTCATTGTGCCATGGTTGGCGAAGTTAGGAGCCCCAAAATGTTGGGCGGAAATCAGGGTGCTCTTGGGCTTGGGGCCCCAAGAAGAGGGTGGAAACCAGGCCCCTCTTGGGCTCCAACATTGAATTCACCTCCAAATTCCACTAAGTGCTGGGCAACCTTCTTGCATTGTTTAGATTCATTATTGTTTTCAAGCCTCAATTTCATCACTCAAATCAACACGATCACCACTTGATTGCAATTTGCTTAGGCGCTGTTTGAAAGTTGCAAACTTGACATGGCAATCAGATTAAGTTTGAAGACAACTCTTGATTTCACTCAACTCTAAAGCACTTTCCCTCAATTGCAGATTGAATTCACACTTCCCTTGATATTAAGCGATTTGGGAGCCCCACAAATTGGGCAGGATTTGGGTATGATTGGGCTCCGAGCCCCAAGAAGAGGGCGGAAATCCTGCCCCTCTTGGACTCCTCAACTAAGGTTGGTGAAGAAATTTGGCTCAGTGTTGAAAATTTGACTTGTTCAAATCAGAATTGATCCTTGTTTTGCTTGATTTTTACCAACACTTGATCCAATTTCAGTGCTTGCCCAAACTTCCACCTTCCATTTGAGATCAAATTTCAACGAAGTGTGGACCATGACTCAACATTTGAAACTTTTCATCCATTACAAGATCTTGACTTGCAACCAATGGTCAACTAGTATTACTTACATTTGAAACTTGCTCAAACCTTCTACCTTATCAGCCCTTCAAGACTTGGAAAATGCTGCGACACCAAGACTAAAACTAAACAACTACTGACTGCCAAAGCGAAAAGAGGGGGTCCCCATTTGCAATGGAGGGATGGTGTGAAAAGGTGACGACAGGGTCCTCCATTTGTCAAGAACAAAAAGTGATAAATACAAACCATGGAGCCACAACAAACACACCAACTTTACCTTCATCAAAATCTGTGGCAATGTATTTAGGATTGCAATAGTTTTCCATTAAGATCCATAGTCAAAATTCAATAATGTTAACTTCTCGTAAGAAGACACCAGAATTTTAGAGATGATTGTACAGATGGACACTCTCCTATCATCTATAAACATTCCCTAATATTTGAGGTTGAGAGTTGTAACTTCATGAGTAACGAATTTGTAACTAGGCTATTTATACAAATCTTTTACTTATTAATGCAGAAGTGAACTTCTGTAAAATTGAATTCATTTAGTTCATTTCTTCAATCAAGTACTTTGTGTAAGCAAACACCTTGTACATGAAATTAATGTGCTTGCCAAAGTGTCGGGAATGAATAATGACAATGTCAAGATTAACAATCAAGCAAGGAAAAAGCATGGACCATACAAAACAAGTATTTCATAACACATACCTTCAAAAAAGCCACTAGTGAATAAAAATTCACCAAATTGGAAATGTGCAAGCTTATATTGCCGTAAGTTAGAAAGATTATAAAGCAATTTCTTCTCAGAGCCTTAAAGAGCACTATGGGACAGCAATCAGCACCTCTACAATTAATCTCCAGCTTGCTTTGCTCTAGAGATCTCCTCAACAACATCACAACACTTGCTATACTTGGCTGCAGTGGTTAGTACAGCCGCAGATGCCCATACATGAGCCCAATATGCTTATGTGTGCATACATATGGTCACTAACTAAAAAAGAAGACTTCAAATGACTTTTCACTTCATCAGACACAAAACCCTCAGCTTGCTCTTGTTAGCATTTTAATTTCTCTATTTCAGGACAACACGTAACGGAAGAGCATGCAAGCTAAAACCTTTCTTTGAATCAGCTGGGGAATATTCCTTGTATGTTTGGAACAAAAATACTACCCTAGATCTCTAAACAATTGACTTTTCAGCATGCAAAATAAGAAACATAAAACAAATACCGATATCAATTCAGTCTGTTTCAAAATCTGTATACGTGTAATTCCTCCATAACTAGAATTTATGGAACCTTTTTGGTTCTTGAGCAAGAAACAAGTCTTATCAGGAATTCTACACATAATGAGACATTTTTTAATCTTTGATCTTAAAGCAAACCACCTAAATGGCTAACAAGAGGTCACTCTTTCTAGCTACAAGCAAAGACAAAAAAGAATGAGTACAAAACAAAGATTGAATTAGATTAAACACACAAGATACTATGAATTGAATATGAAGATTTGTATATAAAGCCACAAAGCCCAAATCAATAAATATTGCAATACAAAGCCTACAATAAACATCAAACACTTTTTTTATTCACAAAATCATAGTATCACAAAACAAAACCCAAGTCCTCAATTCTAAATTGGATTCACAGATTCAGTTCAGAGATCTAGCAAAAAAAAGGATTTGGGCTCATTTTGGATTTGTCCATTTATACAAAAAAGACAAGTATATATCTTTGTAATCAAGAAATAAGAATATTAAGCCAATATACATATTCCCTAATGTTTTTAATATACAAAAAAATTTATGAGCCTTATTAAATAGTAATGAATTTATTATATAATATAATAAGAAAATTATAAATAAAATTCAAAATTAATTTTATTAATATTTAATATCATATAAATTATAAGTAAAGTTAGTCTTAACGTTAATATATTATTAAAGTTATTAATAATTAATTAACATTAATTATTAATAACTTTAATAAAAAATGACTTAACTCATATATGTCTGCAAACATGTTTTAACTAGACCATGATCAAATGATGGAGGGCAAAGGATTACTTTTTCATGCTTCAAATTGGCATCAAATGACATGGACATACCCCAAGGGGTGACATTGCAGCTTTTGTTCTAACTGATCGCTCAAGTGATTTTCTCTCTATGGGTGCACCTTTTGGGGTCTTGATGCGCTTTTTTGTTATGTTTTAAATTTTTATGTTGAATTTTGACTTTTATGCGAAAAATCACTGTAAGAACCCCAACTTGGTTCAATTACTGAACTCACTATCAGCTGCAACTGTGCTTGATTGTTGTAATTTTTTTGTTTTCAAGGGTTTGACATAAAAGAAAATACAATAATTGGAACTAATCTATCCAAAATGAAATACAAATCTGATTGCAATATTGATCCAATTCATTTATTCATATCATTACTAATGTTCATACAATGCTTATTTCTGGAGAAATACTTAAAAACATCTAGAATAATTAAGAAACCTAATTTAAATCTTCTTGTGCAAAATGCTCCTTATTTCTTCTCCCTTGGGCAGCAATTTACTGTTCACAACAACAGTGTAGCAATTTACTGTAGCAATTTACTGTAGCGCGGCACTGTAGCGATTTATTGTAGCGCGGCACTGTAGCGAATCACTGTAGAAGCAAATTAAATCTTTGTCTGTCTCCTTCTGACTGCCAAAATAAAACCTCTGCTGAAGCACAAATCAGAGTCTCTGTATGAAACTCTCTGAACACCAAATTCGCTAGATATTTCACCAGTTCAAATGGAGGCTCACAGAAGAAACTACGTTCTTCAATGGCAATGGCTGAAACCCTTCTCAGAGCACAAAAACCTGTTTTCAAAACGATAGCAAAATAACAATGGATGATTTCTTCATTCCTTTTCCAAGCATAAATATGCCTTCCAAACCCTAAATCGCATTCTTCTAGAGAGCTGCTATTTTCCTCATAAAAATCATTTAAAAATAAATCATTAAAACATTTAAT
>MU224681.1:1248637-1260079 GCA_018584345.1 Thuja plicata | reverse complement strand
GGTTGCAATATCTTTGTTAAAGTAGTTAACGAATCTGTAATTGTAAGGATTTAAAAGAATTTGCACAATACTTTCCTATAGAGATTAGCGTAGGAAGCTATTTCCGCACCTGAGTTTCCTTACAGTTCATTAACACCAATCCCTAAACCCTTATAAACTTGTTTAGCCACCATATTGTATCTGGTAGTGTACATATCTTGTAAAGCTTCTACAAGAGGTGATTGTTTATGGTGATTATGAGAAAATGTTGTGTAAGGCAGAATGATAGGTTTAGAAGAAGTTTGGTTACTCTTCCCTTTAATATCATCATGAATCAGAGAAGAAGGGGAAGGTAAATCAAAGAATTCTTGTGTGAGGTCCTACCCAATCATCCATTCAGAGTTGATACTTTCATGTTTTATTTATCTAGATGATACATTTATTTTGATACATTGATGTAATGGAATTTCATAGTATAGTTATCTTATGTTGACTCTATTTTGATGATGTTAGATATATTGTTTATTACATATGATTTTCAGATCTATATGACATGTTTGAACAGTTTCCTTCCTTATGTTCTAAATTTTCAAATTGATCATGTGACATGTAAATGGGGACTTCAGGTTCAATTATGCAAATCATCCATACTGCTTAATTTAATATGTTAGATAAGTATTTTTTTTAGGATTTTGTGATTTACCAGTTATATGGACATGAAGGCCTAGTTCTAGAAAAATAATGTATAATTTAGGGTTAGATGAATATATTATAATGTATAATATCATGAATGTGTAGATTCTTCCTTGGATTACTGATGCTCTTTTTAAGTGTGCAGGATAATAAACCATGGTTACAAACTAGGGAAACATGATTGGGCTATTGTGAATATCCTTGTGAAGCCAAGGTTAACCCTAGAAAGGGAAATAACCTAATTGTAAATGTTATATATGTTGTAAATGTGAATTTGCATGGTTGTAAATGTATTTCCTTCTATTTTTGCTAATTTATTTTAAGCATGCCATTGTGTAAATGTGAGGTGCATTTGTAGTGTCAATTGGCACATATTTTTTGAGATGGCATGCCCATGTGGATTTTAAGGTTTAGTTTCACCCTAGGTTATTATGTAGTCTTACCATGTGGGGTAAGCTTGTCTTGGAAACCCAAAATCTTGAGTACTATCCTTTAAATTCGAAGGTAAACTTTAAGTGAGTTTTTGAAGGGTTATAATGAGTCATATAGGATAGTTAGAGTTTAAAATGTCCAATATTTTAATAGTACTATGGGTTAGGGGTTTCTTTTTATTGTTTTGAGTGTCAAAATCTCATTTATGGGCCTTCCTAAATACCTTTCTTGATAAGTGGCGAAAATGGGGAAATGGGAAGACCATCACCTTTTTCAAGATGGTGGAATCTCTTCCATGCATGAGGTTGGCCAAGTGTTAGGGAAGAGATCTCATTTCACCTCTCTTCTTGTTGGGAAAGAGGTAGATTTGGGGAGAGATCCTTTTAGGAAGAAGGGAGAGGAGAGTTGGGGTTGATTTCCCACTCTCCATTTTTGAAGACTTGTAGATTGTGCTTGGAAGATTTTTCTAGTTGAAAGCCAAGGGAAGGAGAACTAGGAAGGGGAGGCTCTTCTCAACCACCATCCATTAGCTAGGAGTAAGGTTGGTACTCATGAATTTCCATGTATGTAATTTTGTATTTCTCATTTTCAATAGCTTGATGACTTCTTTTATTACATATTTTATTGTTGATTAAATGTTGTTGTGATAGTTGTTTAGTAAAAGAAAATTAATGTTGTACTTCAATTTTTCTATTTTGTTTGGTGTTGTCTATGGGTGTGAATGACATATATCTCCATTGGGAGGGAGGAGAAATTCATTTGTGGGTGAAGCAATTAGTTGGGAAACCATGGTAGTTTAGAGTCTCTTTTTGGGAAGAAGAGGGATGTAGCATGGATGTTATGGGCTCCATGTGCCAAATTTTCTTGTAAATTTTCTCATGAGGAGATAAGGGTGTGTGGATGTCTTTATGGAGCTCTTTGTTCATTTTGAAGTAAAATCCTTAGGAAGGCATGTGAAAATTGTTCATATTGAAGCAATTTTTTTATGGCATTCTCCTACATGGTTGTTCCACCTTCACCCCTAATTAAGTCCATTTAGACCCAAATTGTGAATAAACTTGAGAGGGAGTTATGTGTTTGTTTTGAGAGTTGTTTATGTGTAGTGTTTTTCTTGTGTGTCACCCAACCTCTTCTTGTTTTCCCCTATCTCAGGGGTGGCCTGAAAGAGGCCTAAGATGGGAGGTGAGCTCCTATGGTTTATTCCATAAATTGGTTGGAGATTTGTAGCAGTTTTCTATACTTGAAGGGAATTATGTTCAAAGATGGAATTGAAGAAAATCAGTTAGTTATAAAAATAAATCATGAATTTAATTTCATCCCAAGCCTTAGGGATGATGTTTTATATTAATGAGATTCTATAAATTGTTATAACTTTGTACAAAATTCTTAAATAAGCTGATGGTTATTAGTAGAATGTGAAGGAGTAAATTATAAATTATGTCTCTTCTATTCAAGTAGAGAGTTTATTCTATTTTAAAGATTACTTATAGACAATTTATCTGTTTACAATGTATCTAATTGTAACTTTTATTTAAAATGGAAATATTTATATTATATAAGCTCTAATCTTATATCTGTATTAAGATGAAAAAGATCTGTATATCCTAGAAGAGACTTATTTCTTTTGTGTTACAAATTTTTTATAGGTATCTTTGTTTTTCCAAAATTGTAACAAAATTTTAACAGAATCTAGAGAGATAATATTTACTTATTGAAAGGTTTCTTATTACAAATTTCTGATTTTACACATGCTCAATTGCATGTATCATATTTCAGTTATTTTATGCAAATCCTATCTATTAAATGCTTACAAAAAGAAATATGTATGCTACCTGTTTGTAACATTTCATTTCTATCTGCTTCTAGAAAAGTAAATCTTATCTTTAATTTATATCTTGTATATAAATGCTACAGAAATACTTAAACTTAAATGCTTCAAAACAAATTTAAATTTACTTCATTGAATACTTTGAAATAGTTAGAAATAATCCTATTTACTGAATGCATTATTAAGTACATAAAGCATTCTCTATATGAACATACTTAAGATAAACAAACATAATCTAAAATTTCTTTTAGTGTTAGTAATAACTGAGGTAGGGGGGTGAATCAGTGGCCTAAAAAATATTCCAATAATAAACCCAAAAACTTAGTACCACAATATTAAGCCTCTAGTTATCTTCAGTCCTATAAGACGAATGCCTAGAAATACTTTAATCAAATTAATACTTCTTAGAATGCTTTGTTAAACCTTCTACTATATGTTTATCGAATAGTAGTATGTTAATTTACCAAAAGATAGTAAATTATCTAGAGTATACCGATCAATCCAGTTAAGCTATGTGTAATGCAAAACACTAAAGTAATGACTCATAAACACATTTACACATGGATTTTTAACATGGAAATCATGTTGAGGGAAAAACCACTTGGGACTGGTAACCCAAAATTTTCACTCTTCTGAAGTGAGCTCAGTGAAGAGACAACCTTGTTAAAGGTTACAAACACACTATTAGGTGTTACCTTCTTAGAGGATTTAAAATTTTAGTCTGTCACTTAATATCGGGCATCTTTATGCTACCTTCCTTGATAAAACACTCACTTGGCCTGTCAATAGGTATCTGGCATCTCATGCTATCTTCATGATAAAAACTTTTGATACTCCTTAGGATGTATCTCAATATAGAAAGGATATTTAAATCCCACTTGGTTAAGAGACTTTTTGAATCAATGCTTAAACTGAAACATTATGATTTGTTCACATATACAACTTATACTTGTAGATTTTCAGATTTATTGTAATCTCATAAAACTATTTTGATCAATATATCTCAATTTATACCTTTGCTCCACTTTGATTCTACTGAGTGATGTTGTGCTCTGTTGCTCGGTGTCCACAGAAAACTGTAGCTCTTTCTTCAGCTTGTTGATTAGGACTGTATGAAGTTTCTCTTCATCATTTTCTCTTCAACATCCTCTTTTTATTCATTCACCCACCACAATTCATAATGAATTGAGTTGTCTCTTTATAGACATGATATCACCATTGTTAGGTTCTTGATTTTCTTGATCTTGGCATGATCCATAATTCTCGCCAATTAGATTTAAAGCAAAACTCTTGTTTTATCTTGCAGAGAACTTCTTTCCAACTGGACAAAACAACTTTAAATCCCTTACTTATCTCTGGCTTTATCTTGTCAATGAAAACAAATATAACTACCAGTTAAGTCTATATTTAGCTCTTCTAGCTAGATATTTTGTCATTTTTGAACTCAAGTTAATTTCGGTGTTTAACTCTTTGACAGCTTCGGTCAACACTCTAGTTCTCCTCGGGATTCTCCGTCGATTTACACTATGTTTCTGGCCATCGATTATGCTTTTGATTCTACTCACCGATGTTCTTGCTTGGGCATCACTGTGACTTGACTTTCAGTGATCTTTGTCTGTCGGTGTTTGAAGTCACATTGTGAATGCTTGTCTTTTATGTATTATTGAAAGCATAATATTTTTCTCTTTGATTCTCTGAAGTCTTTGACACTTTGATTATAACGAATTAGATTATATCAAGTTGACATCAATGACAATACAATCCATTAGCTGATTTAATGTCTTTCGTTATCCTTCTATATTTCAGTGATCAACTTAACATCTTAAAACATTCAATCAGTCACATGTCATCATTCTCTCCCTTTGGCATTGATGGCAACATACTAGATTATCATACTATACTATAACTAATACAATATGAAATATATAGTTTCATCAAGCTTTCCTAATGTAACTATTACAAATGTCTAGCTTTTGGTAAGATCACAATAGCTTAGATTTGTTTCATGCAAAATGGTTGTCTTCAATCTTCAATCCCTTCTCTGGATAGATGTATCCTCTGATATCTTTGTTCTCATATGTGCTCTGCCTTGACTGTTCCTTTTCTTGATAATCTCTTTTTCCCTTGACAACAATCTTTCTCTTTGTCTGAACTCTCTCTCCCTTATGTACTTCTCTCCCTTATATGGATATTTCATATGTAATCAATTTCTCTCCCTTTTAATATTGATTAACTCTTTCTTTCTAATTTTTAAGAACTTCACCTTATGGATAATGATATAATCTCTCCCTTTATCATATCTCTCCCTTATGATGATGAGATCATCTCTCCCTTTATATGATAATGGAATCATCTCTCCCTTTGACAAAAATGCCAAACAAAATAATCATCTATATCATGTTCCATCCCTTTGCATAATATATTCCTTGAATTTCCCTACCCATCAACAATACAATGTTCTAATTTTCAGTGCAGATTTGTACCTTATGATGTACAGATATATCTGTTGCTATCTGTCTCATTGTTTGTATCAACATGACTGATCTTTAGATTTGGTATAGGATGATACAACCTCTTAGTATGATTACTCACCAATAGAAAAAGGTTGGACCCCTAGTCTCTGTCTCAGGTACTCAAATGTATCCTTCAGTAATGGCTTGGTGAATATATTAGCTAACTGTTCCTTTGATTGAACATATTCTAGTGTCACTTCCTTTTCTTGCACATGTTCTCTTAGATAGTGATACTTGATAGAAATATGCTTAGTCTTAGCATGCATGACTGGATTCTTAAAAATGTTAATTGCACTAGCATCATCACAATACATAATTACTGGTTCAAGGATCTTCATATTCATACCTTCCAGCAATTGTTTGATCCATGCAATATTGGATCAATTTGCAAGAGTATCCAGATACTCTACTTCTATAGTAGATTGAGAGATGCATCTTTCCTTCTTGCTGATCCATGTGACAAGTCTATCAACCTTGAAGAATGCTCCTCCATTTGTGCTCTTTCGGTCATCAATGTTTCTAGCCCAATAAGCATTTGTATAGACTTGTAGCTTAAATTTTCCTTCTCTTTCATACCATAATCCATAGTCCTCGGTGTTTTTCAGATATCTCAGAATTCTCTTGACAACAGTCATATGTGATTCTTTGGGATTAGCAGGGAATCTTGCAACTATTTCAACTACGTGTTCTATATCTGGTCTTGAGTGAACAACATACATCAATTTTCCAATCATTGATCTATATAAGGTCTGATTTACCTCATTGGATTTGTATTCTTTTTTCATCTTACATCTGGTAGCCATAGGTGTTCCGACTAGTTTGGAATATTCCATCTTGAGTATCTTCAACACTTCCTTGATGTATTTGGACTGAGTGATGTATATGCCTGCATCTTGTTGAAAAATTTTTAGACCAAGAAAGACTTTGATCTCCCCAAACATAGACATTTCAAATTCCTTTCTCATTTCATTAGCAAAGGATTTGCATAACAATTCATTTCCCCCAAAAATCATATCAACAACAAAAATTTCAGCAATCAGAATATTACCATCGATATCTTCTTTTAAGTACAGATTTCTTTTTTCACTTGTTCTAACAAATTTTATGCTAATGAGATATTAGTGAAGTCTTTCATACTAGGCTCTCAGTGCTTGTTTCAAGCCATAAAATGCCTTATGTAGTCTACATACCATGTTTCTCTTGACTTGATCAACAAACCCTCCTGGTTGTTCAATGTATACCTCTTCTTCCAATATTCCATTTAAGAATGCAGATTTGACATCCATTTGGTATACCTTGAATCCTTTAAATGCAGCATAAGCAAGTAAGATTATAACTCCTTCCAATCTAGCAATGGGTGCAAAGGTTTCTCCATAATCAATACCTTCTTGTGCATATCCCTTGCATACTAATCTTGGTTTGTTTCTAGTGACTTCTCCATTCTCATTCAACTTGTTTCTGAATATCCATTTGGTACCAATAATATTATTTTCATCTGGTCTCAGTGCTAGTGTCCATGTATTGTTCTTCTTAATATGTTGTACATTCATAGAATTGATCCATTCTTCATTATCAAGTGCAATATTCATAGATTTAGACTCAAAATCACAAAGTAAATATCTGGTGTTTAGTGACTTACTTCTTGTTCTTGTTCCAGCTTTCTTGTCTCCTATGATTTGATTCTATGGATGATGTCTTATGACATACTTGGAAAGTTTTGGTTCATCTTTGTGTTCATCATTCTAATCATCTTCTTGACCTTCATTCTCATCTCCATTGTTTGAAACATCATCTTGAGGATTTTCCCCATTTTTGGTAATTGCATCCTGATGCTCGGGTGCAATGTTCTGATGCTCAGGAGTGACACATGGTTTCTCAGGTAGAGTGTCAGGTTATGTATAAAAAAACTTGTTGTAGTCCTCTAGTTCCTTTTTACTTTCCTTATCATTCTTTTCTGCAAATTCATCTATTTTGACATTTTCTCTTTCATTGATTTTGTTAGATGAATTGTTAAGACATTTATAGGCCTTACTTTTGGTTGAATACCCTACAAAGATACCTTCATCACTTTTGGAGTCAATTTTTCCATTTCTATCATCCTTCAATATATAACATTGACTACCAAAGATTCTAAAGTAACTTACATTGGGTGTATGACCATATTTTTGGTGCTCAAATCAACAGATTGGATTTCCTATGGACTTGCCAATCCAATGTTGGGAAACCTGAGTGATTTGGCCAACTAACAAGTCACAACCAGGTAAGGTTGTCCAACTTCTGCAATTCTGGCTCTGCAAAACCAAGGTTGGTAGGCCTATACCTTGACTTATCCTTCAAGTTACAAGGCTTTTTATAGCAGATAAGTAACACTTCACCTTCTTTCTCAAATATGGCAAGGCACTTGAAAGAAATCTAACTGAAAGAAATATATCATGAACTATAAATTGAAATACTTTAAGTAATTGAAAGAATGTTTAGTAAATGTGTATGTAATTTGAAATGAACAGATAGATAAGATATCACAAAACTATAAACAATGAACTAAATAACTATAATCCAAATAAGCAAGAAAGACTAGTACCCTAATCAACCATGGGCAATAGAGTCACTATCATTCCAATCTTATGTTCAACCTCAGAGATAGTTTTACAAGAAAACTTATCGCTTCAAAGGTGTTATGGAATGTACATGCAACCTAAAACAAATTTAGAGATATTTAAAAAGGGTAATACTTCTCAGATGATAGACCAATTGACTAAGGCCTCAATCAATAGAATTTAACCATGCAAAATGAGAAAACCAATTGAAAATATAGAATATGAATCAAATTAGAAAGCATGCACATCAAACTATCACTTTGAAGAATTTCTATTGGTTTATCTAAGGGACTAATTGTAAAATGATAATGAAACTATTACACATGTGAAAGAAAAAGGACTTATCTTCATTGATTTTGAAAAAATAGTACATCCAAGTCCATGTTATAGTTGTTGATCCAAAACTATCCAAATATGTGAAATTGTATTATTATTGTCTTGTCCTCTCTTTACATTTTATATTATATATATATATATATATATATATATGTGTGTGTGTGTGTGTGTGTGTGTGTGTGTGTTTGTGTGTGTGTGTGTGTGTGTGTGTGTGTGTGTGTGTGTGTGTTTGAGTGGCTTTCACACCTCTTTAAGGTGAAAAGACACAACCCTTATTACAAAATATTTTGAAAAAACAATAAACTAACAAAAAAATAACTACCTAACTTTCAGATTTGGCTTTGGCCGAAAATCCAAAACACATCGTGAAAAGCTAAGATTTCTTTTGGAGATAGGAAATTTGATTTCCTGAACTCGGTCAGTTTTAGATTTTTAAAATTCAACCTTCTTCAGCCTCTGTCGGCATCATCTTTGTAGCAGGTTGAAATTCCAACATTTTCTGAAGGCTTCGATTAAATAGTTCTATTTATTTGTGTCATAAAGCTTCATTCCTTTAATTTTTTTAGTATGGAGAAAATTTATTCTTGATAATGGATTGGGACTTCTAAATTCTCAAAATTTAGGGTACCACCAGTGGCTCTTTTTGGGGATGTATGCTCCTTATGAGCATAGCAAGATTCTAGCTATCTCTAGAGAAGTAGGCCAAGTATCCACACTTAATCTAATGCAAAGTGAAATTGGGTGGCCTTAGGCCCCCCCAAAAAAGGAACAATTATTCTTTCCTCTATCAAACACATAATTCTAATCATGTAATACTTTGGATCTCTCGAATAGGATGCCACCATTCTCATGGACAACATTCATTGCTTTATTAACACACTTTGACTTTTTTTTACCCTTAGAAAAGTCAGCAGGTGCACTGTAGTCCTTTCTAAATAGAACATCCCCATGCATTTGATCAACCCTACAAGTAACTAGATTGAGCTCCTCTGCTTGGATGCCTTTACGTACACAATCTTCCCTATACTCAAGATGTTGTTTCTCTTCACAAAAAGGATTTTGAGATAACTCACATTCAAGAGCTTCCTTATTATCAAGAATTTCATCAGATAGGGTGCTCGAATGATTTTTAGAAATAATATTCAACACATTCTCCTCATTATTTTTGTTTGACTCCATATCATCTTCACACATTTGATACAACTTCTGCTCATAGGATGAAATAATGCATGTCTCACTTTCTGAATACACTTCCCCATACATATTTGGAGTTTCATCATCTTCAAAATGATCACTAGGCTCACTATCTTTATCATGATATTGATGAACTTGATTGCATATAATATATTCTTTGAATAATGGATTCAAGGATATAGAGAATTTGGGCATATCTCCATGAGAGATTTCATCTGAAACTTCTTCATGTTTATATGTTGTATGTTGTTCTATTTCATCTGCATTATTTGATTCTTGAAATTTATCATCTTCTTCATCTAGTACCCCATGAGTATGTACTGATCCGTCAACTTTCTTATTATGGTGCATTGAGAAAAAAACTTGATCACTCTTCTCAACATGTTTTTGATATTCCATGTCTAGTAAATATGAGATTTCTTCTGTACTGAGAAGATCTTCTTCCTCATCATCATGGTCATTGATACCTATTTCCATGAAAATATCACTACGTACAAATTCTACTTCAATTTGATCTGAATTTTCTTCCTCTATGTCATCATTCTTTTCTTCCCTCAATACTTCTTATATTTTCTCAAGAAAAACTAGTAGTTGAGAATCATGGTAGATTCCTAACTCATAAAGTTTATCCATTAATTCCATTCCTAGAGGCCTGATATCTGAAGGTATCTCCCGATAGATCTTTATCATTCTCATGAACAAATGTAGTGCAGGTTCACCTTTACATCTTTCCAAACTGAAGAATGTATCCAAAGGGGACATGTAAGATTCTTCCTTCAAAATATAATTTGGCTCTCTTTCCCATTCATAGAACGTCTTGTTCATAACACATGTTTTCTTCTTCACCACTGGCATCATGAAACATATCAAGAAACCACTGCTCAAATTGTCTCCATGATGAGATGGATTGTGTGGGTAGTGATTCATATACTTGTCTGGCATTATCTTTTAACATCCTAACAAATAGCCTCATCACTTGATCCTCTATAGAAACCTCATAATCTTCTAAGAATGTATAGAATTCATCCAAGTGTTGTAGTGTCGATTCATCCCATTCTCCATGGAACTTTGGTAGAAGCTCTAAAATTTTAGGGGATAACTTATTTGGGATGCATTGAAATCTCCTAAGATCCAATGGCCTGATACCATATGGAATAAAAGGCTTTCTTTGAAATGATGGATGCATTTGAAAAAATAATCCACCATCTCCTTTTGACTCTTGTCCCTCAGTAGATTCACTAACTAAAATGCTTTGTTCAATAGAGTCGCCACCTTCTTATCAGAAGGAAAATACTTACTGTCTTCTGGTTTCTTTTCTCCCAGTAGAGTCTTAAATATATCACTAGAGGTTCTACATAAAATACAAAAATGTTCTTTTGAACAAGTCCCCAGTAGAGTCGCCAATCTATTGGTTCTCAAATCAACAAATTGGATTTCCTATGGACTTGCCAATCCAATGTTGGGAAACCCAAGTGATTTGGCCAACTAACAAGTCACAACCAAGGCAAGGTTGTCCAACTTCTGCAATTCTGGCTCTATAAAACCAAGGCTGGTAGGCCTATACCTTGACTTATCCTTTAAGTTACAAGGCTTTTTATAGTAGATAAGTAACACTTCAACCTTCTTTCTTAAGTATGGAAAGGCACTTGAAAGAAATCTAATTGAAAGAAATATATCATGAACTATAAATTGAAATACTTTAAGTAATTGAAAGAATGTTTAGTAAATGTGTATGTAATTTGAAATGAACAGATAGATAAGATATCAAAAAACTATAAACAATGAACTAAATAACTATAATCCAAATAAGCAAGAAAGACTAGTGCCTTAATCAACCATGGGCAATAGAGTCACTATCATTCCAATCTTA
>MU224681.1:1210112-1248295 GCA_018584345.1 Thuja plicata | reverse complement strand
GATAATGAAACTATTACACATGTGAAAGAAAAAGGACTTATCTTTATTGATTTTGAAAAAATAGTACATCCAGGTCCATGTTATAGTTGTTGATCCAAAACTATCCAAATATGTGAAATTGTATTATTATTGTCTTGTCCTCTCTTTACATTTTATATTATGTATATATATGTGTTTGATTGGATTTCACACCTCTTTAAGGTGAAAAGACACAACCCTTATTACAAAATATTTTGAAAAAACAATAAACTAACTAAAAAATAACTACCTGACTTTCGGATTTGGCTTTGGTCGAAAATCCAAAACACATCATGAAAAGCTAAGATTTTTTCTAGAGATAGGAAATTTGATTTCTTGAACTGGGTCAATTTTAGATTTTTAAAATTCAACCATCTTCAGCCTTTAACAACATCATCTTTGTAGCAGGTTGAAATTCCAACATTTTCTGAAGGCTTCGATTAGTTAGTTCTATTTATTCGTGTCATAAAGCCTCCTTCCTTTAATTTTTTTAGTATGGCGAAACTTGCTTCTTGATAATGGATTGGGACTTCTAAACTCTCAAAATTGATGGTACCACCACATACCAATGCTCATATGGTGTCTTATTTTTGTCCTTCTTCAACTGTACTCTATTTAGTGTGTAGACGGCAATACTGACAGCTTCTCTCCAAAAAGTTTGAGTGATACTTTTCTCAATCATCAATGTTCTTGCACAGTAAACAATTGATATGTTTCTCCTTTCAGAAATTCTATTTTGTTGTGGTGTTCTTGGTGCATAAACCTGTCTTTTAATTCCATGCTCATTGCAATAGTCAGTGAATTCATCTGAAGTAAATTCCCCTCCTCTATTTGACCTTAAGCATTTAAATTTATTTTCACTTTGTTTTTCTACCATTGCTTTATACCATTTAAACATCTTAAATGCTTATGATTTATCTTTTAAGAACATGACTATCATCATTCTAGAATAATCATCAACAAAGAGAATAAAATACCTATCTTCATAGTAGCTCTTTGTCCTCATGGGTCCACATAGATCTGTATGGACTAATTCTAGAATTGCATTAGATGTATGGGTTTTACTCTTGGAACTAGACTTTGTAATCTTACCTTTTTGACAATTCTTGCACATGATATGATCGGGCTTGGTCATGCTCGGTAAGCCTCTGATATCCCTTTTGTTGCTTATCTTTATCATGTTGTCAAAGTTCACATGACACAATCTTTTGTGCCATAACCATATGTCTTCGTTTCTATCCATTAAACAAGTGGTGTTATTGTCATCAAGATAGAAAAGGTTATCTTTTATCTGCTCATTGATACCAATAAACCTTCCTAATTCATTGAATATCTTTTCCTTCTTATTTTCAAATGCTACTCTGTAACCTAAATTGTTCAACTATAAAACACTTAAAAAATTATAATTCAGTCCTTTTACCTAGTAGGCATTTTCACATTTTATCAGATTATTCAACATTATGGTTCCTTTACCTTCAACTAGACAAGGTGTATCATTTCCCATTCTCACTGAACCACCATTATAGTATTCAAAAGTCTCAAACTTTTGTTTATCACCGGTCATATGGTGAGTGCAGCCACTATCTATGATCCAGACATCATTTTTACTAACTTTACATATGAGTGTAGTTTATACATACCTTTCTTCATCTTCATCTGAATCATCCTTCATGGCTACAAATACCATCTTGATGTCTTCTTCTAATTTGGTTTTAGTGTCATCATCTCTGTTCTCATCTAGGTAACAAGCTTTCTTCCCTTTTTCCTTGTAGTCTCGGGTATCTCTTTTGTCAGATTGTTAGTTGCTCCAATAATATCTATTATCACCTTTATCAAACTTCTTCTCATATGATCTTTTATTTCCTCTATCATCTTTTCTTCTAGTTGGACATCTTGTAGCAAAGTGTCCAACCTCTTTACAATTGAAACATACAAATGCTAATTTACCTTTGTATCTACCTTTGCCTCTCTGCAATCTTTTGGCCATTAGTGCTTCAATTTCATCAAGTTCGTGATCCTCATTATCACTATCACTATCATTTCTAATAGTATGTCTATGAATTGAGTTACTTATCTTTAGAGAAGAATTGAATGTAGATTCTATAGATGGTAAGACACTATTATCAAAGTTATTCATCTCAAATGAAATTAGTCTACCAATCAGACTATCTAGAGTAACTGTATTGTTTGCAACTGCTCTCATTTCTTGAATAGAAGAAACTCTAATAGCATAAACATGCAGTAAGGTTCTTAAGATTTTACTTACCAGTGTGTCTCCTCTTCAAGTACACCTCTAGCTCCTTGGATAGAATTTACTACCTCTTTGATTCTGCAACTATACTAAGTAATATTTTCTCCTTCTTTCATCCTTAGGTCATCAAACCTCCCTTTTAGGATTTTTGTCTTTGATCTTAGTACATTGGCATCTCCTCCATGTACAAACTTCAAATTATCCCACATTTTCTTTGCAGAGGTGTAGGTTTTGACATCTTGAAACTCAGCATCAGAGAGTGATGATGCAAGTTCTATCATCATGCAGTTTTGCTCATGATTTAATCTTAATTTCTCAAGAGTGTGAGGTCCCATTGGAAACACATATTTAGTATCTAAGTATTGAACAATATCATTTCCAATACCTAATAAGTTGAGTCTTATTCTGCTTTTCCATGATGCAAAGTTGTCTTTATTTAACCTTGGCACATCTCGTCTGTTCATCTTATGATCTTTTGCTTGAGCTGTTAAACTCCCTTTCTAAGTACACAAGCTCTGATACCAATTGTTAGTAATAACTAAGAGGGGGGGCGGGGGTGAATCAGTGGCCTAAAAAATATTCCAATAATCAACCCAAAAACTTAGTACCACAATATTAAGCCTCTAGTTATCTTCAGTCCTATAAGATGAATGCCTCCAAATATTTTTATCAAATTACTACTGCTCAGAATGCTTTGTTAAACCTTCTACTATATGTTTACCGAATAGTAGTCTGTTAATTTAATGAAAGATAGTAAATTATCTAGAGTATACCAATCAATCCAGTTAAGCTATGTGTAATGAAAAACACTAAAGTAATGACTTATGCAATATAATAGAATATACCAAAGGATATGAACGCAAGGGTCATTATGGGTAGTATGGTGATCATCCAAGGATATGATCATTAATGGGTCATTGTAGACATAATATCATTATATGCACACAGATGAAAGGATCTCTTTTTTGTCTGTACACACAAGAATCACTCAATTTATCTTGGATCTACATGCCCTGATGCTTGTGACAACTTACAATATTAAAAGA
Organism: Thuja plicata; assembly: GCA_018584345.1. Taxonomy (NCBI): domain Eukaryota; kingdom Viridiplantae; phylum Streptophyta; class Pinopsida; order Cupressales; family Cupressaceae; genus Thuja; species Thuja plicata. Next base: position 1,244,980 of record MU224681.1, on the reverse strand, counting down.
AAATCACACGTAGGTCCTGGCTCTATATGCCTTGGGGCTTGTATTACTTTCAAAATTTTATCCGATGATAGTCATATTCATATCCTTATGGTTGTAGTGGCACTAGTGAGGGTTATATTGACTTTGATGTTCGAAATTGTTCAATGATGATAAAAATAACTAAAAGGATCAAATTGACTAGCGATCTAGCTTTCATTCATTCTAGGCTTGCATTTATCTTTTGGCATGGTAACATTGCTTGAGATGGGTAATCCTAATTTGGGAATTCTAACCATGATTGACAACATTCCTTGCATCAACGGTCCACTGCGGATATCATCCTTGACATGATCAAGTTTTTGGATATTGGTACAAAGACATCACCTACATGAGATAAAATTTGCATTACATTCATATCACATGGATTCACAATGAAAATCATATTATGCTTCATAGTACACCCATTGCATAAATACTCATAACACATCAAAAGAAAGAGGATTGCATTATCATTTGCATCATATCAATGAGACAAGTACAAAAACATAAGTGCATTCATTTACGAAAATGGTATCATCCTAAAAAGAAAGTGTATATATAGAAAAAACACATGAAAAGTAAATGCATCCATAAAGCATAAGCAAGACCATACATGTATTTCATATAATGATCAAAATAGGAATCTCATATCATATAATTAGAGTGTCGATATATCAAAGCACAATGACATTGAAACACATGTCAAAATGTCAATCAAATATATCAAGGGTATAATCACATCTTCAGTGAAAAGTAACCAATATTATGTAAAATCAAATGAACATCATATATGAGTAACTTTATATCATTTGGGAATAATGGGTATAATATCTAAAAACTAGTTCTCATTGGCACCCTTATCACTAGGAGGTGGAACATCAACATGACCAGATATCGAGGCAAGAATAGAACCCTCAAAATTCCTAGAAAATATCAAGCATGAAGGCATCTTGAAATATATAGGGACAAAGGAGCTATATAATATGCAATAATAGGATTCTCGGCTGGCTTGATGAGTATTTGTGTGTTGTATGGTGTCCCTCTCTGTGATTAGCTCCTATATCCTCCTATCTTGCTTAATCACCTATGATTGAACCATAGCCAATTGTATCAATAGATGCCTGATCATTCACCAAAAATCCTCACAATGTCCTGTGTTGGTGCCTCTATTGTCAGAGCCTCTTTGGCAGGCTCCTCCTTGTCTATATCTATAGCCATGCCCAATCTATGTTGACACAACACTTGGCCTCTTTCTCTAACTCGTGATCATAACTATCATTCATCTCCACCCTCCTCCTCTAGTGGATCCTTAGTAACTCCCATCTCCACATCACCCTCAGAAGCACTACCAATGGAATCTAGGGTACCGCCCTCTCTATACCTACGTGGTTGACCAACACTAGTAGACTTGCTAGTGCTCTCCCTTCCAGCCCAATCACCAACAACTCTTGGTGCAATATCCCTCTATCCTCTGCCTTGTCCCCATCATGCTAATACATCATCATCCTCAAGATGAGGAGCTCTCTTTGTAGGATAAATGAATCAGGAAAATGGATGAGAAATCATGTGCATCTCTAGGTCAGGGTGACTCCTACATTAGTGATAAAAAGTAGGTACTCTCACCTCACAAGATTCAATCTCTTTACCTCTTTTACAAACAAGGGGTTAGATAATCAGAGGGCCCATCCCTGGCTCTCCTCATTGATACTCCTATAAGATATTTTGTTGTCATTAGTTTTGTCAAAGTCATGATAGTCAATGTAGATAATCAGTAAAATGAAGAACACACTAAGGGAGACAGTTGGTAAAGAAGAGTATCAAAGATACCGAGCACCGAACAGTTATTTAGCACCGAGTTAAGAAAAGAAAGTTACTAATTAGTGTTAGTCACTGAGAAAAGTTAGTCACCGAGAAGACATTATGTCACCGAGAAATATCAGAGTACACTACCAAATACACCTGAGCTAAAATAACAATTCAAATTTGAATACATTGAACCTGGACACCGAGCAAGGAAGCTTTCACAATATTCAAGACAGAAGTTAGGTAGAACATTGGGATTGCAATAACATGATTACACATGATCACAAGTCAACTCAAACAATGAAAGACAAGCATAATAAATGCGTTGGGAATGGAACCAAAATTGCACCACATCAACTCCACCACAGAAGAAGAAGGATCTAAATTAGGTTACCACCTTAAGATCATATAAAAGGAATAGAAAATGAAGATGAAAGATGATGGTGAATATTACAAAGACATAAGAAATTAAAATGATAGAGCTAAAGGAGTTAGAATGCAGAATTTCTAAGGAGAAAAATAGATAATTTACCAAAAAATGAGGTAATGCACTTACATAGCATAAAGAGTCTAAACATCATTATGTTTGATGCATACTTACATATATTTTTGTAATAGTTAGGAGAGTAGGAATCTTATTCAGTGGGTAGGCCCTAATAGGTCTTATTTTGTAAATCCTCTAACCTGTTACATCTCTTTGTTGGGATAATGGAGAGGTGTGTACTAAGAGGGGAGGGGTGAATCATTACCCTTAAACAATTTTAAGAAATTCTTTGTAACCATTGTTCTGTATTATCCAAATGAGTAGATTGCATACACCAAACATATAGTATCACTGCTGAAATGTAAATGCATGTAAAGTAAAAAATACACATACATAAAATTAAGTACTCGTGACACTAGAATTTTGGTATCGTAGAAAACCCTGTTAGAAGGTAAAAATTGTGGTGGGGATGAGACCCACAAAACTTCACTACAACAAAAATAAAGTTATCCTATTAAATCTTTATAAGGAATGATCACTTTTGATGATCTTGCCCTGTTAGGAGTAACAATAGGATCAATTAGATCTACCTTGTGTGAGGATTTTACAATACAATCTATGCGTGCACTCGGTTAAGAGATTTATAATAAGATGGTTAAGTCTACACTGTTAACAAATTTAGAGTCTATTACAATTGTTAGAGAGTAACAAAACTTTGATCTAAAACATATGGAATCTCAATATTTATGATATAGATCCATTAAGTTCATACAAAAATATATCACCTCAATGTTAATGATAATACCTTCTACTCTATTTTGCTCAGTATTCTTGCCTTAGTTCTGTAAATTGATTTATGCAATTAAGTCTCTGTCCTTAAAATCCTTTGTATGATCTTTGATGTCTGTAGTATGGTGGCTACTTGATCATTTATTGATCAATATACATTAAAACATTTAACATCTATACATTTATATATCAAATGATATGACCTAATTAGGGTTTAACAATTACATCCTTACCCTAAGATAAATAGTGTAAAAAATTTACCTTGATCATCTACACATAGGATACATAAACATTTAATTTTGTAAATCCATAATTAAAGTCCTCCTCAATTGTGTAAACCATTATCTAGGTCGGCTAAAAATTTGTTACATAGAATGATATTCCATAACAAACTTTTAGGTGGTCTCTGTTCCACTCATTTATTCTTGTCTCTTGATGCTGGATTTTGTCTATGTATCTCGGTTATACTAATGTTCAGCTATGTTGTGTATCTCAGTGTTGTTTACTGCTCGGTATAGTCTGTCTACTCGGTAATCACCGTTCTCATTTAACTCTAAGCATGATCAGTGTTGTTGATTAACTTTGTACTTCAGTGATTAGACTGATTGTCTTGTTTGTGACTCTGTTACCAATTGTTCATTATATCTGCTTGATAACTAATGACAAATTCAATGTGCAATTGGAGTAAGATTCTACCCCTTTGGCATTAGTATCAAAAACTGATAACTGTACATAACACTATACATAGTGACTCCCTCTTTGTGCATTCTCTCCCCCTTTGTATATACTCAGTATATGTATATGAACTCAATCTGATTATAGTATCCCCGTTTACTATACATATATACATATATTTCTCCCTTTTTTGAAAATAATGAAAAATGAAGTATAACTTACAGTTTGTCAAAAATATTAGGATGGGCATTCTTGAGTGTTTCCATTAATTTTTCCCATTCCTCTTTTAAATGCTCAAGGGTGAGGAGATATAAATATATCTGAGCATGAATATCATATATGATTTCTATCACTAATAGTTCTGGGGTGGAAATGAGATTCTTTGCCAATATCACATGTTTTTGCATCATGACTAAATGCAGTAATAATGTTACCTAAAGTTTGGTTACTTGTTCTCTGATTGTCTCTTCTTCTCTCTTCAAGTGTTGTCTCAACCATTGGTTTTGAAGTACTTTAGTGTAATGCATTTATAATGCATGTTGCTTGGTTGATAGAATCTATGCACTATCCTTAAGATCTTGATCTAATTGCTTGAGTTTTTGCACTAATCTCAATAGTGATGTGATCTAGTGTGCATAACTATTGTAGAATTGTAATAGCTTCAGATATAATAGTTTCTAAACCACTTACAAATTCAAACAGAGTTACCTTATGTACTACCACTGCCTAAATGATTTTCTCTGTAACTTTATATTGGATCTTCTTTTCTTCTCTTTCTTCAAATTTTTTCTCGGCATCAATGTCAGGATTGTTAATTTCCTCAGTGAGAAATTCAATTTGGTTGAGTATGGGGGCTAATTCATCAATGTTTATATCTGGTACAACTTGCATTAAAATCTCTTTTTCTTTTTCTAGAGCTTGTACACTCTTTGCTTCTCATTTTAGCTTGTCATGTGCTTCTTTTCTGGTGCAAAGTTAACCATAATTATTCAATGTTTCCAGATCAGGTGTCCTTGGATCCCAGTCAAGAATCTCTAAGAGTTCATCTAAAGAAACTTCTTCTTTGGTTCCTTTCTTCTTTTTCTTCTTCTTTCCTGGATCACTCGATGAAGGAGATAGTGCTAATGTTAACTGAGATTTTTTCTCAGTTTCTGGCTTTTCTTGCTTGATATTTGGTGTGGTGCCTTGGTAGTTGACCTTTTATCTGTAGTACATGTATCTATTATCTTGTCAATATTTTTTGTGTTACCTTCACCTTTCTCTTCTACAACATTAGTGGTATCTTTAGGTTCATCACCTTATGTAGTTCCACCACTAGTCTCGGGCTCTTTACTATGATCTTCACCCTTTTCCTCATTTGTATCTATGATCTACTCAGATGGCTTCTATTGTGCTTCAATCTCAATTTCAATTGCTTTGACCAGAATAGGTAATTGGCCAAGTACATCTACTCAGGCTACCTGTGATGTGTCTTTCTCATCTGTAGTCTCAGTTGCTCCGATTGACTCATCTTCGTTGGCCTTATCATCTAGATCACCTTCAGTTACATCAAGTATCGTGATCTTTGGGTGACCTAAATTAGTCAAGAATTTAGGAATACCATCTAATACATCATCTATTGCTACATCATCAATTGATATGGGTTCTGTACTCAGTCTAGTAGATGCAACATCATTTACTTCTTCGGTATGCTATATGTCCTCAAGTGGATTCAGTAGTTCGTTCCAAATTTTGGTGCTCTCAATATCCACTTCCTTCATATTTCCTTACAAAATATTCATTGTTCTTTCCTTCTTTGGAAATTTCTTGGCATACTTTTTCATTATATCATGTATTTCCTCAACTGTGCACTCAACTTTAATAAGTGTTGGAGCTACTTCTCTCATCTATTTCTCAGTTTGGAGTGCATATGACCATCTTGATGATATTTTATCATATAATTCTAATTGAACAGAAATAGAAAAATCAACTGGAACTTGTTTGAATTCAATCATCGTACCTATGATTTCTTCTTTGAGTTTATCCTTGTGCTCGGTAGTCAAATTAGAATATGCTTGTATCTTCGGATGTCCCAACTGTCTGGTTGTCTTGATTTCCTCTGCAATGTCATCAATAGTCTGTTATGTTTTGTTTAGTACAACCTTGAATTGATCTAGATTGAATCTAGAATCATCCTTGTCATCTTTGTTCCATACATTTCTCCTCTTTGATCTTAGTGCAGTAGTACCCTTCCGCTTCCTTGTTTGGTATGAAAACTTTGGTGAGGCCTTGTTATTTTTTCTACACCTTTATTCAAAGGTTGTGAATCCTTAGTCACCAATTATGAGATGGTCTTTGATGGATATTCAATATTTATGTTTTTTCTCCTTTTGGCCTTAGGTGCCTTAACTGGTTCTTCATCTAACTCGGTGACATCAATATCTTGTTCTGGTTCTATTTCTTGACATTCTGCAATGCTTTCACTTATTTAGTAAGTTGTTGATTGCTTTTAGATAGCTTTGATATGATTTCTTTAGATGCATCAAATATACTACCAGATTAAGATCTAGATGTATTAAATTGTTCATGAATGTCTTATTCATGATAATCAATCTCATGACAGAGAAGTGTCATGTCCTTTCTCTTAATCAACATCTCCCTAAATTTCTCTTTGGCTTCCTTGAACTGTTCGACATAGATCTGCAGTTGTAACTTCTGATTTTCAATAGTTTTTTCAAGTGTATACCTTTCCATTGTAAGATATTTTATCTTTAGTAATTAAACCTTCAAAATAAGATAACTAGCTCTGATACCAATTGTTGGGATAATGGAGAGGTGTATACTAAGAGGGGAGGGGTGAATCACTACCCTTAAAAACTTTTAAGAAATTCTTTGTGACCACTATTTTTTATTATTCGACTGAGTAGATTGCATACACCAAACATATAGTATCACTTTTGAAATGTAAATGCATGTAAAGTAAACAATACACATACATAAAATTAATTACTCATGACATTAGTATTTTGGTATCGCAGAAAACCCTTGTTAGAAGGTAAAAACCACAGTGGGGATGAGACCCACAAAACTTCACTACTATAGAAATAAATTTAGCATGTTAAAGCTTTACAAATAATAATCACTTATGATGATCTTACCCTGTTAGGAGTAACAATGAGATTGATTAGATCTACCTTGTGTGAGGATTTTGCAACACAATCTATGAGTGCACTCGGTAAAGAGATTTACATTAAGATGGTTAAGTCTACTCTATTAAGTTATTTAGAGTCTATTACAATCATTAGAGAGTAACAAAAGTTATATCTGAAACATATGCAATCTCAATATTGCTGATACAGATCCATTGAGTTAATACAAAAATATATCACCTCAATGTGAATGATAATACCTTATGCTCTATTTTGCTTGGTAGCCTTGCCTTAGCTCTGTAAACTAATTTCTCCAATGTACTCTCTATCCTTAAAATCCTTTGTCTGGTCTTTGATTTATGTAGTACAATGGCTACTTGATCATTTCCTTATCAATATACATTACAACATTTGACATCTATACATTTATATATCAAACAATATGACCTAATTAGGGTTTAACAATTACATCCTTACCCAAAGATCAACGGTGTACAAAATTTACCTTGATCATCCAGACATAGGAGACATAAACAATTAATGTTGTAAATCCATTATTAATTTCCTCCTTGATCATGTAAACCATTATCTAAGTCAGAAAAAAATTTGTTATATAGAATGATGTGTCATAAAAAAATTTTAGGTGGTCTTTGTTCCACTCGGTTATTGTTGTCTCTTGGTGCTCAATGTTTTTTGTGTATCTCGGTTATACTAGTGTTCGCTTATGTTGTGTAGCTTGGTGTTGTTTACTGCTTGGTATAGTCTATCTACTTGGTAATCATTGTGCTTGGTTAAATCTCGGTGTGATCAGTGCTCTCAGTTAACTCTGTACTTTGGTGATTAGACTGATTGTCTTTCTTGTGACTCTGTTACCAATTGTTCAGTATGTCTTCTTGATAACTAATGACAACTTCAATATGAAATTGGAGTAACACTCTTAGATGAGAGATTGTAAAATACTTTAACAAGGTATACTGAATAAGTCTTTTGTACTCTTAACTAAGTATAATAATCCTAACAGGGTAAGATATCAAAAGTAGCTAAAATTGTATCTCTAACCGAGCAACCTTTATACTGCAGTAGTGAAGGATTATGGGTTCCATCCCCACCATAGTTTTTTCCTCTAACAAATAATTTCTATGTAACCAAAAATCATGGAGTTATCTTTCATAATTTTCTAATTTTCTTTACATGCTTTTCAATATTTTTATGAATGATATTTAGTTTGGGGAAGAGTAAAGAATAGTAGTTAAAAGTTTTAGAAGTATTGATTCACTCCTCCCCTCTTAGAACTTACCTTTCCATAGATTAATCCAAAACTCATAATAAAATATGGCATAGGTTGTGTACTCTATGGAGACATCCTTCTACCTCCCAAAAAATTGCTAGATGTGTGTAATAGAGAACATCTAAAATAAGGGAGAAACTTTGCCAATCAATGTCCAACAGTGAAACATAAATGAAATCTCTAAACTCACATAACACCATCACACAGTATCCAAGTATGATCACCAGAAAAGAATAGTAAGATCATCAAGCCATCACCTCCAATACAATTTCTATCCTAGATGGGGCTGCTCAATATAGCCTATGTAATAGTCTATATAGGGTTTTCCTGACTCTCTCCCTCCATTAGTCACTAGTCGTGCAATAGGGAGATGCTCCTAGGCCCATATCTATAACACTAAAACTCCAACTTCTATACAATCTCATGAAACTCATGGTATATGTGGTATAATACACATGAAACCCAAGAGGATTTCTTGGGAGTGGAAAGAATCTCCTTAGGAATCCCCTCCCTTCTACATATGAAGCCATGTTGGCTCTGATCTGACATAAGAACACATCCTATGAATCCAACAATCACACATGCATGGGGGTAATCTACAAAATAATGGGTCATCATGTGATCCCATGTCAAGTGCATGTCCCTGATCTCCAGATCTTGGAACACTCTCTGCAAGGAAGCTATACCCTATGTCAGCTCCTGATCATAATATACTAGATCACCTATAATCAGAATCTACAAAATCTAGTAGAAGTCCTCCAGTGTCATAGTGATCTCGGCGGTCGGGAGGTGAAAGGTATTATGCTCCAAATGGAACCTCTCTACCAATGAAAAAAGTGATTTATTATTCACACATATATCAAGAAGGGCGGTGAGATTCCTGAGCCCACACTGATTAAGAAATACCCTATCCCCAATTTATAGGCCTCAAATCAATCTCAACTTCTAGGGATACATGCAACAGAACTATACATCTCTCAATTGGACCTACATCATAGAACAACAATGAAAAGGGATCAGTACATGATCAAATAAAGTAATTTTCACATAAATTAGGAACACGAAATATCACACAACATCATGAATTAGGTGAACAAGTAAAAATGAAAAGTATGATGACAAAATGACAATGAAAAATAGACAAAATGAGGACACTATTTCCCATATAAGAAATCGGTTCAATCAAGTTCGGAATCAGTATCTTCAAATATTTAATTGATCTTCATTCAATCAAGTTAAGAATAGGTTTCTAATCAAGAATAGTTTCAATTCTTAATATCAAACTGTTCAGTGCTTTGACATTAGATGTTCTTTGAATCAACATGCTAATCACACATTGATTCAAAGAGGGGAAAGTGTAATCACCTGAAATTCGTCTAGTAAACCAAGAATCCCTAATATTTAATAATTGACACTAAATCTTAATCAAATAAGATAAAGTCCTAATCAAAGGGGTTGAATCTCATACTAGACCTGATTATGTGAGTGATTTAATCAATGAGCCTCCATAATTAAATTAATCATCAAGTAATCCCTAATCAAGCATCAAGGTTAGTTAAATCATTAAATCAAATAATTTAATTAAAGGTTCTAGTTATTTTAATTAAGTGAAGCCATTTTCTAGACTTTATAATTAAAAGGGGATTAAATAAATCAAATAAATTGTCTCATTCCCCAAAAAGAAAGAAAGCACAAATATCCAATTGAAGCAAATCACATGGATCAAGGAAGGGAGAATATTATCCCTTCATCAAGTGTGAATCCTAACCACCCAATCTCATGGAAATCCTATAAAATAAACATCACCCAAGCTTAATTGATAACTAGAGTTCATGTAAACCTATTATGCCAAAATTATTCTAGGTCATGTTGAAGAGTTTTTGAGTATTTTAGGAGCATTTGAGATCTATTTCATGTCATCTTAGTATTAAATTTAGCATGTAGATCTTAATTTTTTTATCAATTTAGTGTTGAAAATTGCATCTTTTAGCTTAATTACATTTTAATTGCATTGTTCTTCATATATTTCATTTTCAAATGCATTAGGATTGCATATTTATTTTGAATCTTCCATTCGAGAACATGTCTAGTCACTAATCTATGCTAATAATATGAGAGAAAAGATAATTAGATCATACTCTTTCTAGATAAGAAATAATATGTTAATTTCCTTTGGTTTATCATGTTTTTCAACTGATTTTGATGAACTAACCATTGATACAATGACATGTTGAAGTGTTTGTGTTGCAAATTCTTGCAAGTACAATACCGACACACAGATTCAAGATTTGAAGGAAAGCATCCCTTGAATATTTCCAAGTCTCCAAGTCTTCTTCCATTCAAGCAGAGGAAAACTTCTCTCATTGATGCAAATTTATCTACCATGTTGACCAAGTAGAGGAATTATTAAGCAAGCAATAAGATCCATTCCTCCCCTCAATTAAAGATTTCAACCATACACTCATTAAAGATCTAAAATTTGGAAATTTTAGATCTATTGCACTTGTGAAGTCATCCTTTATTCTATAACATATTCCAAGCATACAATCATCCTTGTCGAGTTGATTGATTTCTACATCCATCCATGAGGGTTTTCATGCAAGGTAAATATGTCATTTATCTTGTTTACATTAATTTTCTATTTCATTTCAACGTTGATTCCTATACATGGGATTGAAAAAGGTAAGCCTATTTTAAAAACATTTTCTCCTTCTCCTTGTGTGAAAGAATGGGATTTCAGAGTTTCAGATCCAAAATTTTAGAGATACAAAACTAGTGACTAGTCTGCTATAGATTTCATCAGTTTTTGAGTCTCTAACACAAGGCCAAATTTGTGGGACTAGCTCAACTCAAGTCAGCATTGTCTTGAGGATCTAAAAATCTCATAGTCAAAAGAGACATGCATCAAGGTTTTAAATTCATAAAATTTCTTGATTCTGATAGGTTTGCAACAATCATTTCCAAATTTGAAGTTTGTTCCTCCTCTCATAGGTTAGAGGTGAGTTCATCTTTCTTCTTTCCATCTTGGATTTCCTTTTATATATCACATTTGATATAAAATTAAGTTATTTATCATTTCATTTATCATAGTTTTCATTCCTTTATAGTATTTAATATCATTTTAACATAAAAGAAACTCAATCCCCAAACTCAATCATTAAATCTAGATTTGGCACAATATCCATTCATCTTATTTGGGTTTTTCTAATTTGATTTGGTTTTGAGAGTGAATCCTTTTTGGGTGTTCCTAATGTAACATATGATATCCCCTCGTATCCACATTTGATTTGGTGATCCATCTATCATACCACATAACCTATTTGGTTTATCATTTCTTATCTTACATTGGTATAGGGGAGCTTAAAGAAAAATGAAATCATAAGCTACTCTCCCTTTGGGAATTATGCATATTCTAGCACTACGATTGGCTTTACTTATACCTCCATTAAAGTGCAAAGACCATATCTTTTACCTCTCTTATACTTGACCTTGACTCGTGAGGTTTTTACCTACTTGAGGAATAACTTAGTCTTCATGAAAAATAATGTAAGTATCAAGGCTAGTAGCATGAAAATTATGAAAAGTGTCAAAGTCAAAAAATGATTGAATGATACTTCCTCTTCTTGGCTCATTTCAATCACCATTTTTTCATCTTATAATATCTCAATAATGTGCATCTTCTCTTGGGTGATAGAAGTGTTTGTAAGCCTAATGTTCACGGTGGCCTACTCTACGATGTGCAAAATGTGCATGGGTTTAAATAACAATTTTACTTTTGAACCATAGTTACTTCATAGGATCAAGTGTGGCCAATTAAAGGAGAGACATCCTCCTCTTTTCGGTGGGGAGCTCCCTTGACAGACATAACCCAAACACTAGGAGGATATCAACTACAATGACTTCTTGGAAGACAAAAAATTTTGGATAGGAAAAAATGTGTGGGGAAACTATTTAATAAATCCTATGGATTCAACCTTGTTACCATATAGTTGTATGACACTCTTTTGTATGGGCTCATTCTATAAATTCAAATAATTAACTATTTTTTTGGGAATTATTATTGTACTAGCCCTAGAATATATCATATAAATATGTAGTAGTTTTCTCCTACAATCAAGTTTAAAAATAAGGGAATGGGATTACCTCCCCCCCCTAAGGTTCCTTCATCTTGGTTATTGAAAAAATTGGTAGACTGGTTATTGATTATGATAGTGAATGTCTCCTTTGTTGCTTCTTTCTCATCTCTAGATAATTCTTCTTGAGATACTTTTTCCATTACTTCAAGGGCTTCTTGGAGAAACATATTTGTTTCAGGAATTGGATGTTTCTCTTTTTAACTCTTCAATCACATTGAGTGATCCAAGTTCAAGAGTCTTCGACTCTTTAGGCTTGGTTGCAACTACTTGTTTAGGCTTAGGAGCCTCTAAATCTCTTGGCTTCTAAGTCATATATTTATTTGCAAGAGAAGCTAGTGTTTTATTAGAGATAATTGTATATGTGATCACCTTTGGTTGTTGAAGCTAAGTGATTGGTTCCTTGGTATATCTCTTATCGTAGTAGGTGTTATATTCAAATTTTACTAGTGGCATATTTGATGTCGATGCAACATTAATGATAATAATATCTTTGTCTTCCATATATGATAAAATAACATGGTCTAGCATGATCTTTGCCTCTTATTGTAGGGACGTTCCTTACATCTGGGTGGTTAGAATGGAATCTTCCATTACTAATGAGGAATATGTGTAGACTCCATTTTCTAAGGTCACTCCTTGACTTCTCTGCTTGACTACCTTTTTCTATAGATTGCCTCAAGGTAATTTATCAACATTTACGCTTCATTTCAAGGGAATAACCAAGTGTGAAGATCGTCAACTAGATTATTCAGTGTTTCTTCCAACACATTTGTGTTTATTGTCACACTTTGTAATGAGTTCAAAACCACAAGAGCTGATTGGATTATTGTGACTGAGAAGTGTGTTGGTACTATTTCCTGTTTAAATTGTGCCTTGTATTTTCCTTAGGGTCCTTTGTCATTAGTAGTGACAAAGGCTTTGAAATATAGATTAAAATCATTCTTATGCCTTTGTAAAGTTTTCTCAAACCCTTAACCTGGTTGAAAATGGTGGAAAATGACTAAAAAACCCTAATTGTCTTGGCCGATTCTATTTTCATGTTACTTTTTTGGTCACTTAAGTCACCTCAAGTCAGGATCCATGTTAAATGGGTTGCTTTTTACAAAAAGAGTGTGATTCCTAACCACTCTAATAATTCCTAAGTCACGTCACAAAATAATCCCTTTATGTCATTATCTTATGTGGTGAGCAAGTTAGTTTTGATCGAATGGTCGGCTTAATGGCTTAATCAAAAAGTGCACAACATCTATTGATTAAGTGATTAAGCGGTGGTGACGCATGTCCCTGGTGGGGCTGAACAGTCATAAAGGTTCTCAGTTAAATAGTGGGCAAGTTGTTTTAAATCTGATGGCTTGCTTAATCACTTAAACAAAAGGTGCACGACATCTAGTGGGCAAGCGATTAAGCGGTAGCGACACCTGTCTAGGAAAGAATGTGGGTCCAGTCACAGACAGTATAAAAGGTGTTAAAGCCTAGAAAGATCTGATGGTCAGCTTAATGGCTTATACCCAAGATGCTCGACATCTAGCGAGTAATCCATTAAGTGGTGATGACATCAAGTAGCTGGTGGGCCTAGGCATTCAAAGCTGGCGAGAGTTTAAACCATAGTTAAGTTGTTTTAAATCTAACGGCTCACTTAATCACTTAATGGGAAAGTGCTCAACATATAGTCAGTAAGAGATTAAGTGGTGGTGACACGTGTCCTTGATGGAAAATTGTTTTTAGGAAAATAAGATAGCCGTTAGATGCAGGGAATGATGTCCAAAATCTATGGCTCAAATTCAAAGTTGGCAAAATATGTTACAGAGAGTCGTTAAGCCGCAAAATTGAAGCCTGTGAATTAATTACAAAACATGTGGCAACTCTAGTCAAATTCAATTCAAAAGATTGATTTGATTGAGGCCATAGAATTGATCAATTCATAAACTTACTGACTCACTAGCATTCAGATTGTGGTGGAATTTGTAGTTCAGAAAGGTTTTTAGAACTTTGTCTTAGAATCTCAGTATAATATCAAAAGAAAAACCTTAGGATGGCCCCTAGGGTTGAGATTTCAGGAGAGTTTGATTACCAAAAAAGGAATGTTAGGGAAGATTTGTTACAAAAATTTCCACTGTCCTCAAGAGATGCCACACAAATTAAAAGGGTAGTTCCACCACATCCCCACTTCAAAATTGGAGAAGGGTTATACGATTCTCGTAGATGGGCAAAAGATGCTAATACCAATTTTGATGGCCTCACTCTATTTAGGATGACCTATAGCCAGAGGAATGCCCCTACCCCAGACTGTAATATTTGGGAATTAGATGTGGGAAAACTGATAGCACCTAGTTTGTTCATGGACACTGATTTGTTCACTTTAATTGCAAAAACTTATGATAAGGTGGCTAGGGTTGTTAGGGATACCCAGGAAAATGTGTTGTTGACTGTATCAGATGATGAAATCAGAAGGATCTTCAAGCTGACTAACACCTCTGAGCATATCAATGATATTGATTTTGAGTACTTTAAAGGAGTATACCATAATCAGAAGGATTATTACAAGGATGAAGCAATGAAGGGGTATTTTAATAAAATAGGGAACTTGGTTGTAGCAAGGCATAGAACCCCAGAACCTTTCAAGTTGGATCTTTTTAATGGCAAGGCCAGAAAGATGTATAGTGCTTTGTGCCAAGTTTTGGGGGTAGATGAAGAAGTAACAATGCCTGTCCATATAATGCTAAAGGTTGTTCAAATTCCACATTCCCACCTGTCAGTAGTATTTGATTTTGCATCTTATATTTCTCAAGAAATGCATGAGGGTCTATCAAGAATTGAAGATAGCAACATACAGAAACCAATGGGCTGGTATTCGCTCATGATGCATATGTTCTTGTTCAACAGTGCAGACTTCTTTGAGGAAGAAATGGAATAGGATAAATTCCAAGATGGTAAAGACTTGCCTGTTCAGATGTGGAGTGCAGATTTATCATGGGATAGGAAGAGTGCTAGTTATGTGTATTTTGATAAGGTTTTTGCAACAAGACTCAAGTCACTACTAAGAAACCAGAATGCTAGGGTCCACACTGAAATGATGAGGCTTTTAAGGCCTATGGAATATGCCCCAGAGTTAAAAATTGCTCACAATTGGGGAGATCTAATTTTATACCCCTTTTCTACAGTAATTAGGGTTTATGGATTTATAGGAATCCCTTATGTGCTACCCTATAGAGTCCCACTCAAGATTGGAGTAGAAGAAATTATAAGGCAGTTGGGTGGGCTAGAGGAAGAAGCCATAACCAGAAAGATGAAGGGAAATATCTTTCCTACCCTCACTAGAGCCCATCACTTCATCATAACCAAAGGTGAGTGAACATAGTTTGACAAGTATTTTGAGCCTTATCATTTAGGCACGTCTATGTCCAGATGTGCAGATAATGAAGATTTTATCATGGGTATGTTTAGGAAGAGGACTAAATTCTTGATATTAGAACATTAGTTCAACTACCCTGAGGATATGATCAAAAATATTTTTGACCTTGGTGTTCAGGAACTCAGAAAGGATAAATGGATGGGATACAAGAATTCTTTGGACTTTGTATGAAATTTTGACAAGACTTATGATCCTTTAAAGGATTTTTTCCCATGGTCTTACAAAATTGACTCCCTAATGAATCACTTTGAGTGGATCATACAAACCTTAGATGAGAAGAGGCAGAGAGCGATTGAAAATGATCCACAAAGGGATCTTATTGTCTTGAATAAATTTCCACAGGGGAGAATGGTCCCACCAGGGGATTATGTAGTATATAAAAGGAGAGGATACAAAGGGTGGAAAAAAAAGAACAAGAGAGTGAATTTTACTCTCCTTCCCAATCCCCAATGCAATATGATGACCAGACCATCGCTGAACAACTGGTTCAATTGAGGAATGCTACTGAAGTGGTTGTTACCACTCAGGAGTTACAAGAAGGGATGCCAAAGGCACCTAAACATATAGCAATTGACCTCATAGTAGCAGAGTTTGTTGGCAAAGAGTTAGACCCTATAACCAAGCAGGCCAGTGATGAATTCTTATCTGATGAAATTTTGAATAAAACCAGGGCATTCATTCAATTTCTATAGAGGTGCCACATTGATGAATTCAATCATAAGTGCCAAAAGCTATAAGAAGCCCAGCCCAACTCTGCTAATGAAGATATAGAGAAGGAAGTTAAGAAGGAGATGATATCAAATTTTGATAAGATCACCCTTGAAGAGGGTAGACAAATGATTAAAAAGAAGGGAGTTCTCATACTACCTCAATGGGATCTAGCAGATGAAGTAGTCTTTGATGCTGTTAGAAAGCAAGAAAAACCTATGAGCACCACTGGGACATCAATTGGTGCCCAATTTAGTGAAGATCATGCACCTCTAGAAATTTGGTCATTAAATAAAAAAGACAAGAGGAGAATGAAGGAAGATGATTATGTTGAAGATACAGGTAGCCTAATTGTGAAGAGGGTTGCTGACACTTCAGGAACTAAAGTTGCAAACCATGTTGTTCAAACAACTAATTTAAGCATGAAGGTAGCTAAGAAAGAAAGGGAGGCCTATGCTAGCTTAAATGAGAAACACGAGTTTGTACTTAAAGCTTATAATGAGGAAAAGGTAAAATCCTTTATGAAAGATAACATAATAGCAGTACTAGAGGGTAAGCAAAAAATTCAACTTATGCCGCAAGGGGTAATTGATCAGGAACCTCACCAAGCCTCCTCCTCTAGTCCATTTGTGACATATTTCCCATCCCTTGCACCTTTAAGTCCCACTACCCAAGAAGCCATTGATGCCAAAAGAGCAGAATTAGAGGCTGAGAAGAACAGGTTAATCAATGAGAGATCAAGGCTAGAAGAAGAGGGTAAAAGGGATCTTGAAGATTCTCCTGCATACAAAGAGGCTAAGGAATTGGTGAAACTAAAATGTTCTGATCAGATATTTTTCAACCTCAAAAGGTCCGCCAATGAGGTCAACCTTTCTAACCTCTATCTACTGAGAAAGAAGATTACAGGCATCATGAACAAACATGATCATGAAAAGGAGCAGTGGCATTTGATAATGAATAATTGGAAAGGGAAGGCAGCCCATGTCAAATCCTTTTATTCTATTTCAAAGGAGAATAATAATATTGATATCACCCTGACAAGCACCCATAAATGTCTCAAATTGATGGTTAATTTGGACATCAAGAAGAGCATGGTCATAAAGAGGGTCACAATTTTGAGAGAAGAGTTCTCCAGGGATAGATATGATATGTTTCCCCACATGTTCAAAGAAGATGAGAACATAAAGAAGAAGCCTTATGGCTAAGAAAATTGAATGAAACACTAACCAACAGGACAAAAATTATTGTTACATTGGAAAATACTAGCTGGTTTGTGTTAACTATTGATATTTTGAACAAAGCCAAGGCATTTTTTGAATCATGGGAGGAAGAATTTGAGAAAGCTAATGATGTTTGGGATGAGTTCAATAGCTAGAAAGATGAGGTCCTTAGTTTCAGTTGGCCAAGTGATGAGGTGTTCACCACATGGGTTAGCAAGTATGGTATAGTCACCCCGGTAGCATGAGACAATAAACATAAAGGGGACAGCTAACACCAAAGTGGTTGAGTAGTTTGAATAAATCAGATATTGGGGCCCCTACATCAGCAAGAGAACAAATTCCAGATGACAAGGAACCAGCCACCTCAGATCAACTTCAAGCATTTAGGCGGTCATAAGATCAAATATTACATGGCTTATAACAAAGATTTGTTATCCCATCCGCCTAAAATTTTGTCTCATCTGAAAATTGTATTTTGTCCTCTAGCCCAGTCATCCATAGCTTGTTGCATCCTTATTTTCCAAAAGGATTCCAAGATGATTGTGGGTGTCTATAAATGTCAAGTTGTAATATTGTATAAGAGATGGTAAAAAATAAGAGTACAAGGCAGATTACAGAATTGTGCTTGAATGTCAGTTTTGAGTCTTTCTGAATGTACTGATATCGAATTTAAATTAATAAAATACAATGAAATATCCATTTTGATATCAATGATGTCTTCTTGCATTTTCTATTAATTCTTGTATGTTCAATTTGTAAGTCATTTTGAGTATATTGGTTATAAAGTAGGCATGTTCTTGTCTGTAAGTTGCTTTCAAGGAGAGTTTTAAATCTTGCAGATAATTGTACAGGGTTAGGGTTTATGCAGGGATTTGATACAAGGGTGTGAGGATGAGAGGATAGTTTGTAAGGAATTATATCTTGGGTTCATTTGTATTTCTATTGATTATTTTTAATATATTTATGCTCTATTTTGACTCTATCACCCATGATTAGGCACTGGTCAAAATGTTGACAAGTGGTTGTTATCATCAATTCAAATTTAATCAATCTTTATATTTCTATTATTTCAAGTACATGTCTAGCTAATTGTATTCAGTACAATTCATCTTAGTGATTCCTTGAAGAGTGAATCAATAGGTTAGCCTTCATAAGCCTAATGGTATAAAAAGAAGAAGGATTACCAATCCTTAATCCATTGTTAAAAAATTGCTGAAAGATAATATTCTATCAAAGGTGCACCCACCTAGGTATGTGGAGCCCAAAGTGTAGAATGATTTTTCATTATTTTTAATTAGCCTTTTCCCTGTGAGAATCTAACTTGGGTACAAGAGAGTCTGGCATTTATTACTATTATAATTGATTCTGCAAGAAAAAGAGCTAACAAATTGGTGACTCTTCTAGGGAACTTGCAATGTTCTAAGAGTCATGATCATGAAAGCATTTGTCCTTACAATATTGAAAATTAGTTTGTTTTTCTTCATAATCATTAAAGCAAGTTTATTCTACTTATCTACCATGGTACATTGTTTTAAGGTCCTGATTCTGAAAAATGATATAGATCTTGTCTCAGTTGGAATAGTTGATAACTCTAAAATATATAATATGGTTCCTTGTCTGTTTTCAAGAGGAAGTCCACTGAATGAAAAATATTTTTAGTTATGGGAAGTGGAAGATCATTTTCTTGAAGTTACCAGGTGAGGAATTATCAAGCCTACTCTATCTACAAGGTTCCATATTTCCTTATTTCTATAAGGGGAAATCTGAGATAGGAGAAGGTGTTTGATCTGTATATATATTAATCCTCTGAAAAGAGGTGGCGACTCTAATTTCTGTGTATTCTAGTATTGCATAGTGAAATATTTGTTTGTTCTGTGAGATGAGCCGACAAAGAAACACCAGATCGTATTCCAAAATGAATCCTAGAAAGGATCTTGGAGAAGAGCTCCATACGCCTTAAAGGAAACAATGGTCCAAAATAAGGGCATCTAAACATGATTCCCAACATGCCTCTGAAGGAAAAATGGATATTCCCATTCCAGAAAGGAAGTCATCTTCATCTGAAGATGTAGAACCCATGGGACCAATTGTTTCTTGTAGAGCTAATACCAATTTTGATCCCTTTAGGGATGGAGAAAATACAGACATAAGATGCTTTCCTGTGGAAGAAAATCTTGCTCCACCAGAAGAGACTTCTACTGCTGAAACAACATCATATGATTTTGATAAGTTGCAAGATGAGGTTGTGGCTTTAAAAAGAAAAAAGAAAGAACAAGAAAAGGAAATAGCTAAAGTAGAGGAAAAATGTGGGCAAAGGATATATGACTTATTATTGGAAAGAGAAGAACTCTTAGTTGAGACTAGAAGGAATGACCTCAAGACTAAAAGCCTGAATCAAGAAGTAAAAATTTTGGATCCAGAATTGTTTGGTACCCTCAATGATTTGAGAAACAAAGTCCCAAATAAAATCTCAAACCCTGACAAGGATGAGTTTGAGAAGGAAGGACCCATCATTAGGCAGTTGTTCCCATATGAGAATGAATGAAATGTGAAACTCAAAGTAACTACTAAAGATGCCCCTAACAAAGGTAAGAAAAAGGTTGTTGGTATCAACATAAATGAGCCTGGGAAAAAAGTTTGTAACCTTGAAGGAATACCTAAAATTGACTTGGACATTGAACAAGCCAGGAAGGCTAAAGATGACTTGGCAAAATAACTATAAAATTTGGAATTGGAGGTTGCTGTAGCTGACATGAAGATGAAGATAGCCTTACTTCATGCTACCAATAATACTACTTCAAGTAGTTCTATGCATGTGAATCAAGGAGTACAACAATTAAATCCTTCTGTTGATCTAAATGTGAACAATCAAGGTGGTGCTCCTAAAGTCCAAAAGTGTGGGAAGAACCTGAATGTTCAAAACTCTGGTCCTAATATAGCTTCTCAACTTATGGGGCCTCACCCAAGTTTTCAAGATGTCAAGCCCAAGCAGAGTGTTCCTCCACCTGTTCAGCATCAAGGAGGAATTGCTAGACCAAATGGTAATAATGAGCTGGGGAATTTTCAAGGAGGCCTATCAACATGAACAGATATAGAGCTCTCTTCCTTGAAGGCATTTCTGGTCACCCTAATGTGATCCCCAATGAGGTAAGAGATAGGATCCCTGAGTTCACAGGAAATAATGTGTTACTTGCGAAGAACATTTAAAAGATTTTGGTGATAAGATAACTGACTTTGAAATTGAAGATGACGATGTCATTATGAAACTTTTTGTTCAATCTTTAATTGAAGATGCTAGGGATTGGTTTAGGAACTTTCCTAATGATAGTATTGCCTCTTTGGATGAATTTGTAAAGTCTTTTAGGGAGCAGTATAGAGAGCATGTTAATTCTGGATACATGTTAAATGAGTTTATTAACATCAAGAAGTTCCCAAATTAAAGCATGGCTGATTTTAATAGTAGATTTCAAAAGGCCATGAACAAATTGTTCCAAGTTTTGAGATTAGATGAGGAAGTGTGCCTTATCACTTACATTAATGCTGCTGATGGAAAAATGTCTTATCTTCTTAGAGATAAAAACCCAACTACTTTAAGGGATGCTTACAAGATAGCAATTGACATTGAGAGTAATAGGAGAGCATCGAGGAAATTGGGGAAGAGAGGAGATAATAAACTTTGGAAAGAAAAGGGATCAGCCAATAAAAGTGTCAAAGAAGATCATACCGTGGATAAATTGGTGAGTGTAGTAAAATACCTTGCTGCCAAGATGGATAAGAATGATAGAGGAGGATACCGAGATAATAAGTATACTAACCAAAGATTTGATAGATAGCCTAACCTGAGATATTATCCATACAAGACCAATTGGAATAATGGAAAACCTGTCCCTGAGGGGCAAGATAACCCAAAAGAAAAAGAAACCCCAGATCCCCTGAAAAGGAATAGTGCCAACTATGTTGAGAACACTCCTTGGTGTGATGCTTGCAATATGCCACACTCTTCCTATCAATGTGTAGTAGCTCAGGCTTTGTTTGACCAAATAGAAGAAAGAGAGCAGGAAGGCCCTGCTATCAATATGTTCACTATAAAGAAACCATATCCATGGCTCCCTGATATTGCTTCATCCTCTGATAATTCATGTTTGGAGGATAATTATTGTTTTACAAACTAGTTACAAAGTTCAACACATCAAAGTGATCAGGATGAGTATATTTCACAGGAAACTATAAACACAATGGGTGATGATAGTTCACAATCTCATTTTAGGACTCCTACTGATGAAGAGAAAAGGTCTTTGACTGTTTAAGCAATTAATCAAGCAATAAGTGCCTACAACTTAAGAAATAGAATAGTACAACTAGATCAAGGCAAGTCTACCCCTGTTTATGTTAGAAAAGACTCACCTCAAGTAAATGAGGATCTTCATCCTAAGGAAGATGACAATGATAAATGTTGGAGGCAAGTAGGATCTTCTCATGATCATATTGGGGGGGGGGATATCAAAGGAAGAATTAGTACCAAATGAGAAACTCAAGAAAATGAAGAAAGTGAATGATATGCCCCTTGAATCGCCTCATTTTGACATGAAACATGCTTTGACCCAAATGAAAGTTTCAGTTCCACTTATGGAAATGTTGAAAATAAAAGAGCATAAAGAAGTTGCTTTGGCACTATTAAAAGGAATAGATGATGTATCTATCCCTAATCATGAGGAGATACCTTTGACACTAAATAGTGCTAAAGAAGATGGTCCACTAGTGAAAGGAAAAGGAAAGAGTAAGGAATTTTCTAACATTTGTATTGGAAATATAATAACCCAAGAACCGTTGTCTGTTGATCCATTCTATGTCACCTTAATGGTAAATAGTTTCTTGGTAAAAAATTGTATGATTGATTCTGGAGCAGAAACAAATGTGATGTCTTACCATGTGATGAAATAATTAGGCCTCTAGGTTACTACATCTGCTGGGAGCTGCTATGCTATGGATAGCAGGGAAGTTCCCGTGGTAGGAACATTGAAGGATATTGAAGTGAAAATTTCTTCTTTCCCTGAAGAAACTTATAGAATGGACATAGTGGTAGTGGATACCAAACCATATTATGGTATGCTTTTATCAAGGCAATGGGCAGCAGTTGTAGGAGGAAAGATGCAGTTGGATTTATCCTATGCAACTATCCCTATAACTGGGAATGATGTCAAATTGTACAGAGAACCCCGGTCATCTATTATGGTTGAGGTGGTCTTACCTAACCAATTAAATTGTTGTGTGAATGTTGAAATGGAAAATTTTATGGTTGAAGAAGTTAAGCCACAACTAAAGAACACTGACCCAATTGTGGATGAATTGATGTTGCAACAAAATGGGCTTTGGAAAATGTACTTTGATGGAGGATGTTCAAAAGAAGGATCTGAGGTAGGATTCTTGTTGATATCCCCATTAGGTATCACTTTCAAATATTCATTCATGTTAACTTTTCAATGCACAAACAATACTGCCGAATATGAGGCTTTAATCTTGGGAATGGATATTTCCATCAAGCATGGTATTAAGTGTTTAAAATCCCATGGAGATTCCTAGCTAATCATATCTCAGATTAGGGGACATTATGCTGCTAAAGATGAAATATTAAAATTATATAAATATGTTTTCTAGGATAGGATGGAATTCTTTGATGCTTTCAATATATCATGGGTAGAAAGATCAAATAATATAATGGCAGATTTTCTGGCAAATTTTGCCCTAAAAAATAATGATGCTACTCTTAGTGACATGTCTATGGTTGAGATAAAAATTAAGACAGCAATTCCTGATAATATTCATAATTGGCAAGTTTTTGAGGATGATGATGATATCCTCAAGTTTATCCAATGTATAGATCAATATTATGGTCAAAAGATTGATTGTGAATCTCTAGTGTCAATTGTGGATGATAAGGAGTATATTTTCAATCAGGAAGTCATTCAATTAGATAATAATCATATTCCCAAGGGGTTGGTTGAATTGGAAGGCACCTTCAGCATAAATGACAATTATATGACTCATAAGTCCAATGCTAGAGTGGGAGACTTAGAGGAAATAAATTTGGGATTTGAAACATCTCCTCAATTAGTCTACATTGGCAAGAATTGGACAACAACATGAGACAAAATTTCATAAAGTTTCTGAAAAAATTACAAACATGTTTTTGCCTGGTCCTATGATGATTTGAAAGCCTACAGAGAAGATTTATTCCAACATGATGTCCCTTGAAAAGAAGGCATTAAACCATTCAGACAAAAACAAAGTCCAATCAAGCCATTACTGGCTAACAAGATGTAGACAAAAATAATGAAGCAAAGGGATGCAAGCATAATCAAGCCTATTAGGCATTCATCTTGGGTCTCTAATTTAGTCCTTGTAAGAAAGAAAAATGGGGAGATAAGGATGTGTGTCGATTTTAGAAATTTAATTGTAGCCTCATTGAAAGATAATTACGGACTACCTAACATGGAGGCTATGCTGCATAACATCACTAGATGTGATTTGTTGTCTATGATGGATGGATTTTTAGGGTACAATCAGGTGCTAGTTAAAGAATCTGAGCAATTCAAAATAGCATTTATTACCCCTTAGGGTACATATGTATATGCACGTATTCCATTTGGGCTAAAAAATGCTAGTGCAACTTTTCAAAGAGCTATGGATGTAGCCTTCAAAGAACTCATAGATGTTCTGATGGTGGTATACCAAGATGATTCAACGGCCTTCTCAAAAAGAGCAGAGGATCATTGCAATCACTTGGAAAAGGTCATGATAAAAGCACTAGAATATGGGGTGTCTCTCAACCCAAAAAAGTGTCACTTTGATGTTACTGAGGGAAAACTTTTGGGACACATAGTGTCAAAGGAGGGGGTGAGGATAGATCTTGAAAGAGTTGAAGCCATCCAAAAGGTACTTTCTCCCAAGAAATTAAAAGGTATACAATCATTTCTAGGGCAGATTAACTTTGTTAGGAGATTTATTGCCAACTTTGCAGAACTAGTTAAACCTATTGTCAAATTGCTAAAGAAAAATGTAAAGTTTGAATGGGGCCAAGAAGCTCAGTCAGCTAGAATAAAATAAGCTATTCAAGAAGCACGAGTCCTTGTATCCCTTGATTACACTAAGCCCTTTTCTTTGTTTACTTTTGCCTCATTCCATACTATTGCAGCAGTCTTATTGCAGAAGGATAGTGAAGGATTTGAGCACCCCATTGCATTTTTTAGTAAATCATTGCAATCAGCTAAATTAAATTATCAGATGATGGAAAAACAAGCTTATGCTCTGGTGAAGGTAGTCAAGGCTTTCAGGCCTTATTTTTTGTGTGCAAAAGTAAAATCCTATGTCCCTCATGTTGTTGTCAAAGATATCTTTGTTCAAAATTAAGTGATAGGAAAAAGATGTAAATGGATAAACAAAGTCCAAGAGTTTGACATAGAAATCCATATCACCAAGTTGGTGAGGGGATTAGGGTTGGCTAAGTTGATGATAGAAGAGAATTTGGATTTGGTCCAAGTAAATAGTGTTGGTGTAAAACAAAACTGCTTGACAGGTATTGAGATGCAACCCTAGTATACCAATATTGTTTATTTTCTGAAAAATGCTAAATATCCAGATAACTTGAATGATAAACAAATGAGGAGTTTGAAGCTGCAATCACAAAAGTATGTTTTTTTGTAGGGTGATTTGTTCTGGAAAAACAGAGATGGGATCTTGTTATTATGCCTTGACAAAGGTCAATCAGAAAAGGTATTGAAAGAAATGCATGTTGCGATGTGTGGAGGGCATTATTCTGCTAGAACAACAACCCACAAGATTTTGAGGGCTGGATATTATTGGCCTCGTATTTTTCAAGATGCTCACACTTTTTTCAAGAAATGTGAGCCATGCCAGAGATTTTCAAGCAAGATGAAATATTCAGAGGCATTTTTATTAAGCCCTGTAATAGCAGAGGATCCCTTTTCTATGTGGGGAATGGACTTTATAGGAGAATTTTCTAAAAAATCAAGTGGAGGCCATGGCTGGATTTTGCTAGCAACTGATTATTTCACAAAATGGGTGGAAGCAATCCCAACTAAAAAGGCAACAAGTACTGTGGTTATTGACTTTCTGATGGATAATGTAATTACAAGATTTGGTGTCCCCCATAAATTGATAATGGACAATGCCATGTGATTTAGGTCTTAAGAATTCACTGACTTTTTCTCTGGTATGGGAATTGTTATGTCCTATTCATCCCCATACCACCCTCAAGCTAATGGTCAAGAAGAATCTAGTAATAAAAGTATTTTGCAAATCTTAAAAAAGACCTTGGAGGGAAATAAGAGAGCTTGGCATGTTAAATTAAAACTTGCCCTTTGGGCTGATAGGATTATTGTCAAGAAGGCCACTGGAAAATCTCCTTTTGAATTAGTTTATGGTGTTCAGTTAAGAATGTCTGTCAACAATTTTCTCCCAATTTACAAATTTATCCAAGATGAAGAAATATAAATTTCTGAACCCATGGAAGAAAGAATGGTTCAGTTGGTAGAATTGGATGAAATAAGGAGAGAAAGCCAGAGATAAAATATCAAACTACAACAAAAAATGAAATACCTTTTTGATAGAAGGGAAGAGAAGAGAAAGTTTCTGCCTGGTGATTTTGTATTGCAGTGGAATACTAGGGCTGAAGAGAAAGGAAAACACAAGAAATTTGAATCACTATCGATTGAACCTTTTGTTATATCTTGGAAAAGATTCTTATTTCCTCAAGATTCTAAATGATGAAGAACAGGAATTGCCAGTGCATGGACAATTCCTGAAAAATTTCTTTAATTAACCTTTCTTCTCCATGCACAGTAGTATGTAGTATATGTATAGGTGTTTTTCCTTTCTGTTGTGTGTTTATTTCCAGTTTTAGGTAAGTTTGGTTTGTGATCTGCTTCCCCAGAGATCTATGGTTCTTTTTATAACCCAATGTTTAAACATCCTCAGAGAGAGCCACTGTTGGTACTATTTCCTATTTAAATTGTGCCTTGTATTTTCCTTAGGGTCCCTTGTCATTGGTAGTGACCAAGGCTTTGAAATCAAGATTAAAATAATTCTTATGCCTCTGCAAAGTTTTCTCAAACCCTTAACCTGGTTGAAAATGGTGGAAAATGACTAAAAAACCCTAATTGTCTTGGCCGATTCTATTTTCATGTTACTTTTTTGGTCACTTAAGTCACCTCAAGTCATGTGTCCATGTTAAATGGGTTGCTTTTTACAAAAAGAGTGTGATTCCTAACCACTTTAATAATTCCTAAGTCACGTCATGAAATAATCCCTTTATGTCATTATCTTATGTGGTGAGCAAGTTAGTTTTAATCGAACGGTCAGATTAATGGCTTAATCAAAAAGTGCATGAAATCTATCAGTTAAGAGATTAAGCGGTGGTGATGTGTGTCCTTAGTGGGGATGAACAGTCATAAAGGTTCTCAGTTAAATAGTGGGCAAGTTGTTTTAAATCTGACGGCTCGCTTAATCACTTAAACAAAAGGTGCACAACATCTAGTGGGAAAGCGATTAAGCGGTAGCGACACCTATCTAGGAAAGAATGTGGGTCCAGTCGTAGATAGTATAAAAGGTGTTAAAGCCCAGAAAGATCTGATGATTGGCTTAATGGCTTATACCCAAGATGCTCGACATCTAGTAAGTAAGCCAATAAGTGGTGATGACATCTGGCAGCTAGTGGGCCCAGGCATTCAAAACTGGCAAGAGTTTAAACCACAGTTAAGTTGTTTTAAATCTGACAACTCGCTTAATCGGTTAAAGGGAAAGTGCTTGACATCTAGTGAGTAAGCGATTAAGTGATGGAAACATGTGTCCTCGGTGGAAAATTGTTTTTGGGAAAATAAGATAGCCGTCAGACGCAGAGAATGATGTCAGAATCTACGGCTCAAATTCAAAGTTGGTAAAATATGTTGCAGAGAGTCGTTAAGCCACGAAATTGAAGCCTATGAATTAATTATAGAACATGTTGCATCTCTAGTTGAATTCAATTCAAAAGATTGATTTGATTGAGGCCGTAGAATTGATTAAGTTGACTTGCAGTCACAATGATTCATCAAAATCATTTTAGCAAAGATGGGATTGCAGAGAAAATTTGCTTCATGCGACTTCTATGTAGAATGGGTAAGCTTACTGATTCACTAGCATTCAATTATGGTGGAATTTGTAGTTCAGAAAGGTTTTTAGTACTTTGTCTCAGAATCTCAGTATAATATCAAAAGAAAAACCTTAGGATGGCCCCTAGAGTTGAGATTTTAGAATAGGTTGAATACCAAAAAAGGAACGTTAGGGAAGATTTGTTACAACAATTGCCACTGTCCTCAGGAGATGCCACACAAATTAAAAGGGTAGTTCCACCACATCCCCGCTTGAAAATTGGAGAAGAGTTATATGATTCTGGTAGATGGGTGAAAGATGCTAATACCATTTTTGATGGCCTCAGTCTGTTCAGGACGGCCTATAGCCAGAGGAATGCCCCTACCCGAGACTGTAATATTTTGGAATTAGATGTGGGAAAAATGATAGCACCTGGTGTGTTCATGGACACTAATTTGTTCACTTTAATTGTAAACACTTATGATAAGGTGGCTAGGGTTGTTAGGGATACTCAGGGAAATGTGCTATTGACTATATAAGCTGATGAAATCAAAAGGATCTTCAAGCTGACTAACACCTCTGAGCATATCAATGATATTGATTTTGAGTACTTTAAAGAAGTATACCATAATCAGAAGGACTATTACAGGGATGAAGCAATGAAGGGGTATTTTAATAAAATAGGGAACTTGGTTGTAGTAGGGCCTAGAACCCCAGAACCTTTCAAGTTGGATCTTTTTAATGGCAAGGCTAGAAAGATGTATAGTGCTCTTTTCCATGTTTTGGGGGTAGATGAAGAAGTAACAATGCCTATCCATATAATGCTAATGGTTGTTCAAATTTTGCATCCCCACCTGTCAGTAGTATTTGATTTTGCATCTTATATTGGTCAGGAAATACATGAGGGTCTATCAGGAATTCAAGATAGCAACATACAGAAACCAATGGGCTGGTATTCCCTCATGATGCATATGTTCTTGTTCAACAGTGCAGACTTCTTTGAGGAAGAAATGGAATTGGATAAATTCCAAGATGGTAAATAATTGCCTATTCAAATGTGGAGTGTAGATTTATCATGGGATAGGAAGAGTGCTAGTTATGTGTATTTTGATAAGGTTTTTACAACAAGACTCAAGTCACTGGTGAGCAACCATAATGCTAGGGTCCACACTGAAATGATGAGGCTATTAAGGCCTATGGAATATGCCCTAGAGCTAAAAATAGCTCACAATTGGGGAAATATAATTTTATACCCCTTTTCTATAGTAATTAGGGTTTATGGATTCAGAGGAACCCCTTATGTGCTACCCTACAGAGTCCCACTCAAGATTGGAGTAGAAGAAATTATAAGGCAAATGGGTGGGCTATAGGAAGAAGCCCTGACTGGAAAGATGAAGGGGAATATCTTCCTACCCTCACTAGAGCCCATCACTTCATCATAACCAAAGGTGGGTGGACATAGTTTGACAAGTATTTTGAGCCTTATCATTTAGCCATGTCTATGTCCAGATGTGCAGATAATGAAGATTTTATCATGGGTATGTTCAGGAAGAGGAATAAATGCTTGATATTAGAACATCAGTTCAACTACCCTAAGGATATCATCAGAAATATTTTTGACCTTGGTGTTCAGGAAGTCAGAAAGGATAAATGGATGGCATACAAGAAGTCTTTGGACTTTGTACAAAATTTTGACAAGACTTATGATCCTTTAAAGGATTTTTTCCCATGGTCTTACAAAATTGACTCCCTAATGAATCTCTTTGAGGGGATCATACAAACCCTAAATGAGAAGAGGTAGAGAGTGATTGAAAATTATCCAGAATGGGCCCTTGCTGTCCTGAATAAATTTCCAGAGGGGAGAATAGTCCCAGTAGGGGATTATGTAGTATATAAAAGGAGAGGATACACTACTGTTGCACCTAAAGTTGACAAAGCTCTTCAGCTTAAAGGAAAGAGGCTAGCAAATATTAATGTTCAAGAAATTCCCTCTCCCAAAAGATAAAGGGTGGAAACAAAAGAACAAGAGAGTGAATTGTACTCTCCTTCCCAATCCCCCATGCAATATGATGACCAGGCCATCACTGAAAAACTGGAACAATTGAGGAATGCTGGTGAAGTGGCTGTTACCACTCATGAGTTACAAGAAGGGATGATAGAGGCACCTAAACATATAGCAACTGACCTCATAGTAGCAATTTTTTCTGGTAGAGAGTTAGACCCTATAACCAAGAAGGCCAGTGATGAATTCTTATCTAATGATAGTTTCGTTAAAACCAGGGCATTCATTCAATTTCTATGGAGGTGCCACATTGATAAATTCAATCATAAGTGCCAAAAGCTGCAAGAAGCCCAGCCCAACTCTGCTAAAGAAGATATAGAGAAGGAAGTTAAGAAGGAGATGATATCAAATTTTGATAAGATCACCCTTGAAGAGGGTAGACAAATGATTAAAAAGTAGGGAGTTCTCATACTACCTCAATGGGATCTAGTAGATGCAGTAGTCTTTGATGCTGTTTGAAAGAAAGAAAAACCTAGGAGCATTGCTGGGACATCAATTGGTGCCTATTTTAGTGAAGATCATGCACCTCTAGAAATTTGGTCATTAAAGAAAAAAGACAAGAGGAGAATAAAGGCAGATGATGATGTTGAAGATATAGGAAGGCTAATTATGAAGAGGGTTGCTAACACTTCAGGAAATGAAGCTGCAAACCTTGTTGTTCAAATAACTAATTTAAGCATGAAGGTAGCTGAGAAAGAAAGGGAGGCCTATGCCAGATTAAATGAGAAATATGAGTTTGTACTTAAAGCTTATAACAAGGAAAAGGTCAAATCCTTGATGAAAGATAACATAATAGCAGTACTAGAGGGTAAGAAAAAAATTCAACTTATGCCCCAAGGGGTAATTGATCAGGAACCTCACAAACTCTCCTCCTCTAGTCCATTTGTGACATATCCCCCATCCCCTGCACCTTTAAGTCCCACTACCCAAGAAGCCATTGATGTCAAAAGAGAAAAAATAGAGGCTAAGAAGAACAGGTTGATCAATGAGAGATCAAGGCTAGAAGAAGAGGGTAAAATGGATCTTGAAGATTCTCCTACATAAAAAGAGGTTGAGGAATTGGTGAAACTAAATTGTTGTAATTAGATATTTTCCAACCTCAAAAGGTGTGCCAATGAGGTCAACCTTTCTAACCTCTATCTACTGAGAAAGAAGATTGCAGGCATCATGAACAAACATGATCATGAAAAGGAGCAGTGAGATTTGATAATGAATAACTTGAAAGGGAAGGCAGCCCATGTCAAATCCTTTTACTCTCTTTCAAAGGAGCAAAATAATATTGACATCACCCTAACAAGCACCCATAAATGTCTCAAATTGATGGTTAATTTGGACATCAAGAAGAGCATGGTCATAAAGAGGGCCACAATTTTGAAAGAAGAGTTCTCCAGGGATAGATATGATATGTTTCGCAACATGTTTAAAGAATATGGGAACATAAATAATGAAGCCTTATGGCTAAGACAATTGAATGAAATACTAACTAGCAGGAAAAAAAGTATTGTTACATTGGCAAATACTGGTTGGTTTGTGTTAACTATTGATATTTTGAACAAAGCTAAGGCATTTTTGAATCATGGGAGGTAGAAGTTGAGAAAACTATCGATGACTGGGAAGAGTTTAATAGCCACAAAGATGAGGTCCCCAGTTTCAGTTGGCCAAGTGATGAGGTGTTCACCACATGAGTTAGCAAGTATGGTATAGTAACCCTGGTAGCATGAGATAGTAAACATAAAGGGGACAGCTAACACCAAAGAGGTTGAGCAATTTGAACAAATCAGATATTGGGGCCCCTGCATGAGCAAGAGAATAAATTCTAGATGAAAAGGACCCAACCACCTCAGAGAAACTTCAAGCATTTAGGCGGTCATAGGACAAAAGATTACATGGCTTATAAGAAATATTTGTTATCCCATCCGCGTGAAATTTTGTCTCATCTAAGAATTGTATTTTGTCCTCTAGCCTAGTCATCCGTAGCTTGTTGCATCCTTATTTTCCAAAAGGATTCCAAGATGACTTTTGCTATCTATAAATGTCAAGTTGTAATATTGTATAAGGGATGGTAAAAAATAAGACTACAAGGCAGATTAATGAATTGTGCCTGAATGTCTGTTTTGAGTCTTTTTGAATGTACTAATATTGAATTTACATTAATAAAATACAATGGAATCTCCATTTTGATATCAATGATGTCTTCTTGCATTTTCTATTAATTCTTGTATGTTCAATTTGTAAGGCATTTTGAGTATACTGGTTATAAAGTAGCCATGTTCTTCTCTGTAAGTTGCTTTCAAGGAGAGTTTTAAATCTTGTGGATAATTGCAGAGGGTTAGGGTTTATGCAGGGATTTGATATAGGGGTGTGAGGATGAGAGGATAGTTTGTAAGGAAATCTATCTACGGTTCATTTGTATTTATATTTATTATCTTTAATATATGTACGCTATGTTTTAACTCTATCACCCATGATTAGGCACTGGTCAAAATGCTGACAAGTGGTTGTTATCATCAATTCAAATTTAATCAATCTTTATATTTCTATTATTTCAAGTACATGTCTAGCTAATTATATTTAGTACAATTCATCTTATTGATTCCTTGAAGAGTGAATCAATAGGTCATCCTTCATAAGCCTAATGACATAAAAAGAAGGATTACCAATCCTTAATCCATTGTTAAAAAACTGCTGAAAGATAATATTTTGTCAAAGGTGCACCCACCTGGGTATGTGGAGCCCAAAGTGTAGAAGGATTTTCCATCCTTGTTAATTAGCCTTTTCCCTATGAGAATCTAACTTGGGTACAAGAGAGTCTGGCATTTATTGCTATTATAATTGATTCTGCAAGAAAAAGAGCTAACAAAGTGTTGGCTTTATTAGTTCATTAATAATTGTTATACTAGTAAGATGACCTCATACCTTGATAAGCTTGATGGTTTTGAATTAGGGTTTTTATAATGTCCCCTGATGTTGATGATTTCATTTGAGAACATCTACAAGTTATTCATATTATTCATTTCTACTATTATGTTGGAACAGGTAGAAACCTCTACTTGTTGGGTGTTCAACTACACATACATAGAATGGAGTAGTGTTGAAGTACTTAGGAAGAGTTTTATCTATGCCTAAATGAGAATCTAGGGGAATACTAATATATGTATCATATGTGGAAGCTTTCCAATATCTATCAGGTTATTCTCTACTCATAACACCAAGTCATGCACACCTAGCAAGGTGTTTCCTCCAAATGTTTGAATGGTTAATACTATATCTATATGGAATAATTTGATATATAAAACAAGAACCATGACCAAAAGAGGGCCAGTGTCTATAGGTATTTTGCATCAAGTGTTTTGAAAATGGGTATTGAAATATGATATTTTTTCTTGGAGGGATCTTTTTATAGTAATAAGTTGTTGGAGCAATGAACAGTGCTCTTTCTTATCTAAAAAATGGTCATAAAATAGGCTTCAAATTTTATTTCAAGTGTCTATATATTGTTTTCAAGGAACTATACCAATTATTGGTTTTTCCCTTAATAGAGGCTTCAAGTAATCTAAAGACTACATTTTTCTTAGTTATTTGGTATGAGGTACATGTATCTGCTACATCTATCATGTGCTCTCCATGGTTTTCTCATCTTCCCTAGTGAATTTGGGTAACAATTTGAAAGTGTTAGTATGTATGGCACCCCAATTAATGCCAATAGCTAGTGGGATGAGGGGACTACCATTGTCCTAGGTTACAAAGTTGCATTGGGAAATTGTTGTTGAGGGAGGAGGCAAAGGTATTGCTACACTTGATGAAGATTAAATTTGTTAGATCACAAATGTTAAAGCTAGGAGGAGTGATCTGTAGTGTTTATTAGTTTAAGACCTAGTAGCTAGTCTATGGCTCATATAGCTACTTCTAAGTCAGAAACATGAATGGTCCCACTGAGTGTGCCTTAAAAAAAAAACTCTTTATACTATAATTTTCATGAAAGTAAGGTAACAACCACTATGGGAATTTTAATAATAAGGGAGACTATTTTGCATGTTACTTAATGACCTCTATAATTTTTGAAGTTCTCTCTTCATTTAAGTTTTACTTTGATTGGAAAGGAAGAGAGATAATAGTAAAAGTAAATCTATCTAAGGTGATACACCATAGAAATATTGATTAAACACTTAAATATATAACTACATAGCATATTGAAACAACAAGATTAATGCACTATAAAAAGATTCATAGACATATTCACATTGTTCATATAGTAATGATCTATTGCAAAATATTTAGATAATAGCAAAAAACTTTGATTCATGAATGATACAAAGTATAATAAGCATAAAATTCATAGAATATCCAACAAATATTAAAAGGAAAATATGCACAATTGATTATAACATCTATAATTAAGGAAAAAAAACATATTACACTAAGATCAAAATCAATAGAACTACTACTTCTATCTAATTCTAGATTTTTTTTGTATTGAAATGGCAACAAAAAATAAAATTTTATCTTTCTATTTATATCCTTGGGGAAGAAATTTCCCCCAAAAGAATGATACCCACCAAAGGGGTCAGAAGTAAATGTAGTGACCTCTAATCTACATCGATCACTTTCTAAAATGAAGGGTCGCCATTTGGAACAAACTATAAAAGATAAAACATGTATTGAACAAAAGACTACAACTACAAATTAGAGGATTGCTGAATCACACCTCATGGGACTAAAGAGGTGGATGAGACATGTGTTGGAATGAGTAAAAAAATTGAAAAAGGGTGGTGTCATTGAGAAAGTGATTTTTGGTTAAGGATATTTATATATTAAATACATGTGGGGACCACTAAGGAAGAATACAAAAAGAAAGCATGATCATGATAGGGATAGAGAAAAGAAAATTGTCACGTGTCATCACCATAGACATTCCTAGAAGAAGAAAAATAAAAATGATGAGAGGATGCACCTAGGTGACACTGAGGAGCCTTGATGTGTGTGTGTGTGTGTGTGTGTG
>MU224681.1:1183085-1200283 GCA_018584345.1 Thuja plicata | reverse complement strand
AGGTAGGGTTTTGGTGGGAGTGAAGGAGATTAAGAGGCAAAAGGAATGAGTGGCTAGGATTAAGTGGTTAAAGTGAGGAGTTGACTTTTCAAGGGGAGGGAATAATAATTTAAAAAAGTCACATGTGATTGCAAGTGATTAAGGCTAAAATGAGTTTATTTACCTTTTAAGTGTGATTAGACTGAATTTAGCCAAAAGCAAGGAGAAGCAAGATTTTAAATTAAATTTAATTTAATTTAAATGAGGTTTAGAAGAATTTTAGAGAAAATGGAGGGATTAAATAAATAAAATTTATTTAAAAGAAATATGGAGAAAACATATATTAAAATAAATTTTAATATATTAGGGATAGTATTTAAATTAAATTTAAATACAATGTGATGAATTTATTTAATAAAATTAAATAAATAGTCGAATATAACAAATATAGTTAATCTATAAGAATTAACTATATTGTTATAGGGAATATTAATTAAATTAATATAGAATGGAAAAGGACAATTTGAGGTGTCTACACTTGGTACAAGTGTCCATGTCTTTTTTTTTCTCTATATGCTCAATCTCCTCATTCATAGCACTAATCTATTTATCATTATCAAGTGCAGCATTGATAGATTTTGCTTCATAATCCTAAATAAGACATCTTGTATTTAGAGACTTACTTCTGGTTCTCATACCACCCTTCTTGTCTCCAATGATCTGGTTTTGTGGATGGTTCCTTCTGACATATCTGGCAAGTACAGGTTCAGATCTTTTTCTATCATCTTGATCATCAGTTTGTCCTTCATTCTATTCTCCATCACTTTGTGCATCATTTTGAGCAATATCCTGATCATCGGTATTTGAAG
The DNA here is from genome assembly GCA_018584345.1 of Thuja plicata. Classification (NCBI taxonomy): domain Eukaryota; kingdom Viridiplantae; phylum Streptophyta; class Pinopsida; order Cupressales; family Cupressaceae; genus Thuja; species Thuja plicata. The sequence goes on along the minus strand of MU224681.1, from coordinate 1,199,435 downwards.
CCTGATCCTTGGGTGCAATGATCTGTTGCTCGAGAGCTCTACATTGTTGGTTGGGTAGAGTGTCAGGTTCTTCATTGTAAACAAACCTATTGTAGTCCTCTGGTTCTTTTGTGCTTTCCTTTTCATTCTTCTCTACAAATTCATCTATCTTTACATTTTAACTTTCAACAATTTTGTTGGAGGCTTTATTGAGACATTTATAAGTATTGCTCTTGGTGGAATACCCTAGAAAGATTCCTTCATCACTCTTGGAGTCAAGTTTTCTATTTCTACCATCTTTTAAGATGTAACATTAACTGCAAAAAATTCTAAAGTAACTTACATTGGATGTGTATCCATACCATAACTCATAAGGTGTCTTCTTGGTGTCTTTCTTCAATTGTACTTTGTTTAATGTGTAAATAGCAGTACTAATAGCTTCTCTCTAGAAGATTTGGGTGAAGCCTTTCTCTATCATCAGTGTCCTTGCACAATAAACTATGGATCTGTTCCTTCTTTCAACAATTCTATTTTGTTGTGGTGTTCTCAGTGCAGAGACCTGTCTTTTGATTCCATGCTCATTACAAAAGTTAGCGAATTCATCTAAAATAAGTTTGCCTCCTCTATCTGATCTTAAGCATTTCAGCTCTTTACCACTTTGTTTTTTAACCATTGCCTTGTACCATTTAAACATCTTGAATGCTTTAGATTTATCTTTTAGAAACATAATGACCATCATTATAGAGTAATCATCAACAAAGAGAATAAAAAATCTATCTCCATAATAACTCTTTGTCCTCATGGATCCACATAGGTCAGTATGGACTAATTGTAGAATGGCATTAGATGTTTGGGTTTTGCTTTTGAAACTAGACTTTGTCATCTTACCTTTTTGACAATTCTTACACATGATATTGTTGAACTTGGTCATCATCGGTAAACCTCTTACATTTGTCTTTTTTCTTATCTTTATCATATTGTCAAAGTTCACATGACACAATATTTTGTGCCACAACCATATGTCTTCGTTTCTATCCATTAAGCAAGTGGTGTCTGTTGACGAGACTTTGTGACCAGGTCTGCCGACAGATGTAAGTTGTTACCGAGTACCGGGGTACTGGCCAACTTCACCTGTAAAGGTTGTCTGGGGAAATGAGATTCCTTGGGCCTCCAAGCATGTGAGAGTTAGGTCTCGACAGTGCAGGGCTTGGTTGGGATATATGACTATTTTTGAGGGGGATAGTTGGTTATCTTCAACTCATCAACTCTGGGGGTTCAGGTAAGTTGGGTTTCTCCAAGCGTACATTCACTTAACAAATAAAATTAAAAAGATAGTGCAGAGTTAGAAGTATTCCATCTACCTATAGTTATGCTTAACATTCAAAACATCGACAATACTCTAACACACTACACTAAATACTGAAGAAATATACAACCATCAGCTTATATATTATCAGTAGCAAAGAAAGGAGGTCGTTAATCTACTTTAAGCATTAGAGAAAAGGACATGAAGAACATAAAGCATAAAATACCGTCAACCTGGAAGATAGAGTGCCAACAACATCATCGAGAGAACCCTTCCTTCTTCATTAACATCCTTCCAGCAAGCACTAGTGCATGGTACAATGATAACTCCTAGGGAGCGTTTTAACTACTGAAAGCTTAAAACTATGGAGAATTGAGCTCTGGAACTATGAAATGAGAAAACCACTTTGCTATTAAATATGGACTGCAAAATCATCAATTTTTTTGACCCTTGGAATGAAGTCAGACTTATTATTTATACACATCTTTTGACCTAACCCTAACCCTAACATACTTTACACTTTACAATATAATACATTATCTGGTGGCTGGTACTACCTGCACCACATTACAAAAGACCTTGAGATAGAAAAGGCCTGAGATGTTAGAAGAATAAGAAAAGAAAGATGGAGTGGAAGAATTAGCCTTGAGAAGAGAGTTGGGAAAAAGAAAGAAGAAATCTGATCCCCCGGGAATTGAGGCTACATGCCTCATAAATAGGAAAGTGGCACCCTGTCTCTGATGCATCGGGTGTAACATTGAAAAAATGCCCTGGGAAGACCATCTATCAGAAACCTCCCATCAAGATGACATGCCTTGTTGTAGTTACCCATATTTTGACAACCTTTATTACTATCCTAAAAGTGATCGATCGGCATTTGGATCCGAGACATGGGTCACGTAAAGAATTAAGAAATGTGGGATCCAGAACTACAGGATCTAGGAACTTGTGTTCCAAAAGAATAAAGAATACAAACCATGATGCTAGGTTAAATTCTCCCAGATCCTGAGAACTTTATTGACTTATTATTTTTCCCAAGCCTCCATCACTTGGCTTAGGCCTTCCTTGTCTACGCCCCGGATGCTCTCCCACCGGCTGCAGACAACCTTGAACACTTCCTCAACTTCTCCAGCCCCGTTCCAAAATTCATTCACTATCTTGATGGCAACATGTGACCGAATCATGGTCTTTGACAACTGGGACAACCTACCTTGATCAAAATCTCTGCCCAGTGGATACAAGGATTCCATCCTTTCATTAAAGTTACTGAGGACATAATCCTTTGGGGTACATGTTCCGATGGTGAAGGGATCAACTTGCGATACCCCAACCATGAATGTCTTGAATAAACCCAAGGGATATTGGGCAGCTGTTAACTTCTCTTTTAAGGTCTTAACCAGTTCCTTGCAAACCTCAATTTTGAGGGCAAGTCTAGAGTACTAGACCTGGAGGGAATCATATGATTCTTCTCCCAAATTTCCAGACTCTGTGGCAACCTCCTTGCCAATGTTGCGGATCTCTTCCAACCTGACTTTCCATTTTTCATATTTTTATAAGTCTAACTCCCATACATGAGTAGAACTTCTTGTGTAGCTAAGGTTAAGATCAACCATATATAGGTCTGGGAGGGACATCGCTAGAAATTCTCTCATCGCTGCTATTTGCTTGGCTTCCCACCCGTCCACTGCTTGAATCTTCTTTTTCATTATGCGCAGTGAGTCCACATCGCCTTGTGCAAGCGGCAATCTGGAAAAGGGGGTTCTGGGGTGGACTTCAGCCAAGGGCCATGTTAGTTCCACCAAAAGTGTGAGGAGATTAGCATTTGTCACTCTTTCCTCTTGCAACTTCTGGCCCTATTTTTCATACCGGGCCTCTATATTGTTGGTAGACTCTTTTAGCAAGTTCAATTCCCCTTTCTTGTCCCTTTTCCCCATCTTGACCTCTGTTATATTATAGTCTTCAGGCCTTGTAGCTGCTGCATCTATATTTGCTGAGAGTGTTGCGATGACTACAATGGTGCTGCCTACTGGGTTGGTCCAGAGAGTATGGACCACCCATGCCCTTTTGGGTTTCTTTGTCTCAACATTCTTGGCCATCATCTCGGCTAGTGATAGAGGAGCGCCTGTAGTCACCATCGGAGCCTTTCTTTTCTTAGTTTCTACCAGCCATTGGGGCGGCTGGGGTGGCCTGGCTACCAATTCCTATTCATTAAGATCCATTTCTGAATCTGGCAGCGCATTCCCTAAGTCTACGTTATCCTCGGGCTCTTTTTCCTACTCCTATTCTGGTTCCTTTCTTGCTTCCTATTCTTTTTTTGTTTCTTGTTCTCTGGAATCCTTGATATTTTTCGTCATGTTGGCGTCCTCTGCAAAATCATCCAGAAGCTTTTTTCTGTTCTCAATTTCTATATTCTTAGGGACTTCATCTTCTTTGGTGGTATTAGTAGCCTCTTCATTTTCTTCCTCTAGGACATCTTGGTCCATTGGTTGCTGTTGTTCCTGGGCCTTATCGGCCTCATCTTCTGCAATAATTTCTTCCTCTATTGGGACATCTTCCAGAGGTGGGTGAGTTCACTGGCCAAATTTTAACAAGGTGGAACCTATTACGACCTCACTGAAAGTGCTTCAGGGCACTTGGTCACCCAAAGTTTTTGAAGGTACCTAGAGCCTGATGGTTGGAGGTATGGTTGTTCCCTAGGGTCTGGGTTCTCCTTCTATCGGTGGCTCAAGTGTAGGTTTCCTTATAAAATCCACACTCCCTTGGACTGGTATCTTTTCCTATTCATGCCCTGTCTGGGTTTCTCCTTGAGCCTCTTGCTCTAATGCATCTTCTTTTTAGGAATTTCCTTTTCTGTAGGGGCCTCTTCTTTATATTGAGCCTCAATTTCCTTCACTGCAGTATTAATGCCTTGCCAGATCTCCAGAAGCTCCTCTGCCAAGAAGGTATCATCAAAATCATCATGCGGCAGAGAGGAGTCTAAGATATCCTCAAGTTTCAGAGAATCCAAACTTACATCCACCGGGGGGTTCTCAGGCATACCAAGGGTGGCGCTTGGTATGAGGGTCACAACTATTTTCTTTTTTATAGTAAGAGAAGCCCCAATATCCAAAATAATGGAAGACTCTACCTCGACCAAAGTCTACTTATTCATCATTGCTTCCAATGAGTGGGGGTCCCGTTGGGTGAGTAGATGCCATTGGAGTGATCGGGAGACCAACATCCACCTGCATGCTGATTTGTTGGCTGGCCAACTTTGCCGAATCCATCTGATTATGTAACTTTTCCATTAGAATTGTGAGAATCTAAGGGGATGCCTTGGGCACTGGGAGTCCCTTCTTTTCTTTTCCTTTTTTTTTACTTGCTTCAGTGGGCGCGGCGGATGAAGAAGGTCCGATGCAGGCTAAATAAGGAATGGTCTTCTTGACCATTGTTTTCTTGCGGGTGCTCTTGGGGCACACCTAGGAAAATACTTGTGACTTGCTTCTAGGATGGGATGGCATGCCCCATCAATCCTCAAATCCTCTAGAGTGGCCCAATCCACTAGAGGGAGGTCTAATTTGTCTAACCCTTGTCCCCTGTATGCTAGATCTTCCAACAGCCCGCCGTCATTGAAACCCTTTGAGAAAGTCTGAAGTTCTAGCACCTCCATGAGCCCTTTGCTCATTCTTGTATGTTGCTAGGCCCTGAGATCAAAGCCATCCTGGAAATCCACCTAGAATTCTTCAATGTCCTCTTCATGCGGGGGGATGCCCTAGGTAGTGCAGCGATAATCTTTCCACAGGGATCATAATTCTTCTGGGCATTGTTGAATTCAACTAGCCCCAATCCTTTTAACTCATTATCTACCTCCCAGGCTGTGGCAAGGATGCATGTGTAATCCCCACAAGAAAAGGGGAATGGGACATTGATGACCTTCTTCAATGTGAAGAAGGTGTGCAAATCCATCATCTACCTACAAAATTTCAAAAGAATAATCCTATCCCCACAATACTAGGGAAGGAGGTAGGGCTTCCCATTGAAGCCTGTCACCTTGATGTATGTATGGTGCCTGAATTGAATAAAATATTGGCCATAATAATTAACCAGTGCCATTTGTTCCTGTGAGAGGTAGTACCCAAAATCTAGGGTAAGTGTAAGAATGTTGTGGTAAATGAAGGCGTCATTTACCCGACAGAAGTTCTGGAAGATGAGCTCCCACTGCAATTGGGGATAATGATCCCAAGATGTGACCTATCCCAGACCATTCCTGAGCTCTGCAACTACTCCTAGGCCTTGAAAAGTTGGCCTTTGCTATTCCAATACCCACAACACATATGAAGTCATATAGAATTGTGAATTCTGGGTGACGATATTCATCTGTGTATCTACATGATTTGATATAATTGCCACCCAATTGAAAGTCCTATTGTGCATTGTTATGCAGTATAAGAAATAATACATCCATGCTGAGAATTCCTGTGTATGGGTCCATCTGAAGAATCTGCACAAATATTATGCCCGCTTGAATGGGCTCCTTGAAATCCCCACGCGAAATTTCCAATTTCATCATTTTATAATCTCTTCTTTGGAGACTTCAACCGATGATTATTGAGGTGTCGCTGGGAAATGATTTTGGCCTCACTAAATTTCTTTAGTGAGCTAGCCTTGGTGATTACTACAGACCCTTTGAACTATGGAATTCCCAACTCGAAAGCAAAGGTGGGGGCATCCAATGTGATGATTGTGGCAGGATATTGTAGTGGCTGGGGATCTAGAAGAAAGACTGAGCAAGTGGCTGGATTATATATTACCACCAGCTACCTTATAATCTTGAGTGCTTGCACCACACATGGAAACTTTGTGGCCTTGATAATGCCAGAGGTAGTTAGGTAAGTAGCTATCTTATCCCCCTATTCCTTTAACCTGTAAGTGGTTTGGATTAGACCCTATATTTTGGCATAACTCCCAGGGTCTGGATCTATTATTTCATGAACTTTGGAGTCTATCTTGGACCCAGCAACACCTCCATCCTTTGGATATTTAGAGGTCAGAGGCAGATTTGCCAACATCCTTTCAATCTTCAATTTTGTGGCTGCCTGGGGGAGGTAGTTGGTAGTTTCAGGCTATCAAGAGGTGCAAAATCATCAGACATTTTGAATTAACTTATCAACCACCTACAAGACCGGAAAAGTGTCAGGACACACATAAGAATGAATTAAAATTCTAAGAGATTCTCCACTAGCCTGTACCTATCAAACAAACATTAGCACTTACATCAAAAAGATCTGGAGTATCTAAAAATAACATGGCTTAAGCATTCTGGGGTATGCTGACATGGTGATAAGGAAAAGTAGAAGACAAGATCCCACTGGGAGTCTAGAGTTTGGACAAACTAGCTGTTACCAATGTGACTGGCAACAAGTTGTACTCTGGTTGTCGTGCATTGGTACATGGGAAAATGACAGGTGAAGTAAAGATAGTTATGGCATTGATTAGGACAAGTGGGCTGACACGGGGCAAAACTAAATGCTAGATTGGACACATTTTAAATGCCACATGTGGGAAATTAATCCCACCATTAATGTGATGAGATAGAGGAGAGAGAAAACCACCATGGTTCAAACCAACGAGGTGCCGAGTTTGAACTATGACGACCTTGTCTCGTCGAACTTCATCTCATGAGGAAAAAACACATGACAAAGTGCAAAAAACTCACAAACTCTGAGGGATATACACAACATATACACATAATATACATAAAAAAGGTATAGGAGGGACGAGGGCCAAAGTGTATACACACAAAATATAAAAAATATACATCATCTACAACAATATACAACAAAAATGGAACATAGATCAACTACCCTAAAACAAAATACAGAGAAAGGGCATAGTATACACTATCCTACATCTGCACAGAGGGTAGACAACCCTCTGGCAGAGCTGATCCACCAACGGGTGGCAGATCAAACAGCAAGAAACAAAAAGATGGAAAAAAAAAAGCAAAGATGAAACGAATAGAAATAATAAAAAAAAACCAACAAGAAACAAAAATAGATAGCGAAGCCAAGAACCAGAAACACCAACATGGAATCCAAATAATGGTGAAGGGAAGAAGCACTAAGACCTCTCTACAACAAATTTGACCTCCAATACCAAGAATAGCTACCAAAGATCGATTTGTCATTGTCCACCAAGCTCGGAGAAACTCGTACTCAATTTGCGCTCAAATTGCCAATGAATTGCTCTGAAAACTCTAAGTGTTTTTAATCATGGTAACTGTGAAAATGATAGTTAAATCTTATTTATACCCAAGGTAAAAAGCAAGTTACCTTCTCTCTACAAACTTCAGAATAGGCGAACCTCTAGACTCCGTGCCCAGGGATTCCAAACAACTATGTCTTCTTACGAGGAGAAGACATCATGGCAGAGAATCTCGGAGTCCAGAATCTAGCTTATGGGAAGGAAACAACCAAATCTGGGACTGGGTCTAGGAGACGCAAAAAAAAAAAAAAAAACCCTATGAGAAGGAAAACCTAGAGAAAGAAAAAAAAGAAACAAGGGCAAAGAAAATAAGGCAAGAGCCAAAAGCAAAAAGGGGGACCTAACATTTTGTACACAAAATGTAGGGACGGGTATGTAGGGCATAACAATGTTAGTATCATTCAGATAGAATAAGTTACCTTTTGTTTGCTTATCAGTACCAATTAGATTTCCTAATTCATTGAGGATATTTTCCTTCTTATTTTCAAATTCTACTCTGTGACCTAAATTATTCAACTGAGAAACACTCAATAGATTATAATTCAATCCTTTCACCCAATAAGCATTTTCATATTTTATCAGGTTACTCAACATTATGGTTCCTCTACCTTCAACTAGACAAGGTGTGTCATGCCCATTCTTACTGATCCACCATTATAGTATTCAAAAGTCTCAAACTTTTGTTTTTCACCGGTCATGTGGTGAGTGAAGCCACTATCTATGATCCAGACATCATTTTTACCAACTTTAGATATGAGCGTAGTTTCTACATACCTTTCTTCATCATCATCTGAATCATCTTTTACTACCACAAACACCATCTTGATGTCTTCATCAGATTCAGTGTCAGTATCATCATCTTTGCATTTAGCTAGGTAACTGGCCTTCTTTCCTTTGTCCTTGTAGTCTAGGCTATCTCTTCTTTCTACATTCTTTTAGCCATAAGTGCTTCAATTTTATCAAGATCTTCTTCTTCACTTTTACTTTCACTATCTTTTCTCATAGTTTATTTTTGACTTGATTTACTTATTCTCAAAAAATATTTGAATGCAGACTCTATGTTTGGTAAGATACTATTATCAAAGTTATTCATCTCAAATGAAATCAGTCTTCCAATCAAATTGTCTAGAGTAACATTGTTATTTTCTACTCCTCTCATTTCTTGTATGGAAGATAATCTAATAGCATAAGTAGGTAGTAAGGTTCTTAGAATTTTACTTACCACTGTATCTTCTTCTAGTACACCTCCAACTCCTTGGATAGCATTGACTACCTCTTTGATTATTGTGTTGTACTTGTTGGTTGTATTTTCAGTTCTGGTGTTTACCCTAAAACTTTTGATGTTCTCATGACTGAGAGTTGCCCAAATGCTAAAATCATGTCTGAAATTGTGAAATTCTTTAGAAATTTCCACGCTTTTAGGTCAAATTCTAGTGAAATAGTAAAAAACCCTATATCTTAGAGTCTTATTATGTGTGAAAATGTTGAAAACCCTAGAAATGTTAATCAGGTTTATATTTTTGAGTTACCTTTTTGGAAGCTTAAGCCATGAAATAAGTCATGTGCCTTTTAAGATTAGTCACCTAGTCTCTTAATATTGAATGAATATTCCATTTTATTTTGAGACTTTGCAATTCACATTAATCAGGTTGTCTTTGAGAGAAGGGAATATTCCTTTAAAATTCATGAGACTTAGCGATTTCTCTTAATCGCGAAGTTTCCAAGTGATTCTCCCTTTAAAGTTTTTTGTGGCGACATGGAGACAAAGGCTATGATTGTGGTATCATGGAATTGATCATGAGTTAAGGCAAAGTTTCCAGCGACTTGGATTTTCCATAGTTGGGTAGTCTCCTAATCAAATCAGGATAAGTGATGAGCCAGAAAATAGGATGTCGCCAGATCTCAAAAAGAAACTAAGGTTAAGAGATTTGTTTAGTGATAAGGAGAAAAAGCACAATCGCGTGGTCGCTAGATAAGGAAAATGATAGTTAAGGTGTGAAAAGGGTAAAGGTGGTTGCTGACGTGACATTGCCGAAATCATCTGCCAATAGGAATGCAAAGAATTAATGATTAAGTGGGAAAAGTAGCTGAAATGTCTAAAAAGAGAGCCAATCATATCGAAGGTGATTCTGTTTGAATTTTATAAGGGTTTTTACTGTGAATGCACTCATTTGAACTTGATTTCCCTTCACACTCAGAGCCTACGGCTAGGATTTGGATTAATGACACAGTATGCAAACTTGAAGGCTGAAGTGACCAATTTTTCAATTATGAGCTTTGTACTTTGAGAATTGTTACCATAGAAGGAGTATATTACATTCATTTGCAGTTACTTTGCATTCAGAGAATTCTAGGGTAGAAAATTTGCTAAGTTTTCTGTGTCTAAGAGAAGAAGTGTTGATTTCAAGGAGTGAACTTAGTGAAGTTTTTATTGAATTTAAAGTGATTGTTCCAGTAATTCAGTGCTTTTGATTTGTCTTTTGTGTGTTTTTAAAGAGAATAGGGTTTCTAAGAATAGATTTGTTTGAATATCGGTAATAAAGGGTGAAGAGTAGTACATAATTGAACAAAATGAGCAAAGCAATCAGTGTAGCCTCCACAAGTGGGAGAAGTGATGATGTTGATGAAGATGCCAAAGGAAAGAGAAATTTTTTGATGAGTTCTTGAAGCTTCTGCCTGGTTCCACTCAAAACAAGAAGATGAATGTAGATATTCTATTAAATGAGTATGCAGACATAAGGGATGCAAAAACTCTAGGGTCTACAGGTTTTTCTCTTTTTAATTATTTTTATAAAAACTATGATAAGGCTATGCCTATTTCAAACCCTTGGACTTGTGGATTGGCTAGGTTGTTAGTCCCTAACATTTTTTTAGATGTAGAATTATTCCTAGGACTAGCACACCACTATGACCCATTAACCAAAACAATTAATAAAAATGAAGGCACTCTCTTGTTAGCCTTGAATAGAAATTATTTCATGCAAGCTTTTGGCTTATATAGCACAATGTCCACAGAGATAGGCCTCACTAGACAGGAAGAAAGGTATAGGTTATAGTATGGAGTGGTTAGGCTTCAAATAAAAAAACACATCCTTAGTGAAGTTAGAGACCATATTACCCCTATACCAGGAACTACACCCTATTGTTACAAGTATTTAAATTTCTATATGAAATACGTTGCATATGCCCTATACAAAGTGCTGGGCAAAGACAGAGGAGCTGCGAGAATTGGTGCTGGTATTCTTATGATGGTTTTGGACTTACATGATGTACATTCCAGTACTATCTATGACTTCATTCAGTATATCATCAACAAGATGCATGAGGGATTTGTTGCCATTCAAAAGAAGGAGAAGGATCCTAAATTCCTGCATTATTCAATTCTGATGTATCTATTGTTGCATTTCAACTATAATATCATGGACTTGACAAATTTGAACCCTCAGTGATTTTATTACAACTAGCCTAACCCTATCCGGTTTTGGATTATAATTTGGAACTTCACTGCCAAAAATTGTGACTTTTGCGGATTTGAGAATTGGGTAGTTTACCCATTAATGCAAAGTATAGGTGTGAATAAGACTAGGCTCCCAGCAAAAGTGTTACAATTTCTAAGACCCTATGAGTATGTAGACAAATGGGAGGGAGAACATAACTGGGGTGATTTCTATTTAGAGAGTAATTTTATAATGATTAGAGTCTATGGATGTTCTCATCCTCCTCATATCTTACCATATCATGTACCAACCAGAATTGCTGCAATGGAATTCATATGGAAGCTCATATTATTTGATAAAGAACACCTTGTACCTCATAGGAAGGGGACACTTACCCCTAGACAATTCAAAATATATAAATTTACAATTGGAAAGAAATCCCTTGACTTAGTGACCAATTGGCTGAATGATTACAAGATGGGCGCTGCCCTATATAGGTATATTGATACAGAAGGTTTTATTGCAGGAGCTAAGAAACTCCTTACTCCTACCATTCCTAATACTTATCTGCATGGTGAATGTGTGGAGGAAGATGCTACAAGAAATATCATTGATGAAGAAGAAATAAAGATAAGAAGAGATAAAATCTAGGAACTACTGGGTTTGGAAAAACAAGTGAAGAGAAGAGGAGTGGCATTTGGGGTTTTTTTTTCCCTAATTTGCCTTATTTTGATGGAATTAAGGCTATGTTGGACAATCATCACACCTTGTGTGAACAATTGGAGAATCACCTGGATGTAAAAGGAAAAGGGAAAAAAGAGCCTGAACACTCTGATTCAGAGTATGAGGAGGATAGCGATGGAGGACACTCAAATCTAGGCCCACCTCCAATGGATCTGCCCCCACAAGGAAATGAACAAGCAATAATAGTAGGTGAAATGATCACCATTGATTTAACCAAGGAAATAGAGCTGGAGAGCATAGATGAGCCTGCCCTAAAGAGGCAGAAGAATGATCCTAGTCATTTTTTTCATGCTCAAACTTATGAGAGAAAAGAAAGGAAAAAAGATAGACTAAATGCCCTTATTCCTAGTAAAAGGGCCTATGATCATAATTTGAGGAAGGAAATAAGAAAAGGTAAAAAACTAGAGAAAGAAGTGGAAGCAGACATAGAGTTTCCTCTGAGAACATGTATAGATGAGAGATTGATCTATTAGCTGCAGTTTTTAAAAGATGACAATTTCATAAAAATTGATGAATTTAAAGATTTCCTCAGATGTCTTAAGCAGAAAGAGGTCAAAAAGAAGTTGGCATTAGGTGGTGAGGAAGCAGTGACAAATGAGGCCCTTTTGGCTTTACAAACATATGATCTTGAAACTGAGGATATTACTCTTGAAGAAGCCAGGAAATTAGTTTTGGAAAGTGGAATGTTGCTTACTGAAGACTGGGATCTAGCCTCAACATTTATAATAGACCAAATAAGAAAGCAACAAGACTTAAAGTTGACAACTAAGATCCAAATTGGTGATATTATCAAAGGTTTCAGATATAGTCCAAATTCTCAAGCATTTGCCATGTGGAGTTTATGTCCTAGGGACCAGAAGCCTCAATTGTTAAATATTCAAGAGAATATGGTGGGGAACCAAATGGTATGGAAAGTTCAAAACACAGGTGATCTGGAGATTTCCCAAATAATGACACACTGGGCACATTTGAATGAAGATAAGACAAAGCAATTATCTAAGAAATGTGGTATCCTGATAGAGGAGGCTAGTGCTCTGGAAAAGGATAGATAATTATGCCAAATCAAGATTCATGAACAAGATAGGGTAATTGCTGAACTAACCAAACAATTTCTAGAAAAGCCAAAAGTTGTATATGTGCCCTCAGAACAGCCTCCGCATACAGAGGAAAAAATTGAGATAGAAGAAGAAGAAAAGATAGAGGACATGGCCAAAACGGATAATGAGATTGTGATAAATGCTTTATTTAATATACTTCAGCATAGGATTGATTTCCTAAAATATAAAACTAATATAATCTTAAATGCATACAAAACATTATCTCCTTTACATGCCGAAGTGACAGGGTACATCTCCATTTTGAATCTTTATTTCACAACTTGGTCAAGCTGGGTACAACTATTTGAAAAGTTGGCTTATTTACAAACACATAGGCCAGATCTACCGAAGATTGTGATAGAGGTGGGGGATGAGATTGGGAAAATAAATGTGGCTTTACCTTTCTTTAAAGGAAATCTTAATCAGATTGAGGCAAATATCAGCCTCTTGGGATCAAGTTTTAACCAGTTTATTCCTCCAATCAAAGGAGAAGATGATCATATCAAGGCCTTGGAGATTTGGAAAAGTGATTTTGATAGCATGCTACCTAATAAAGAGGCATTTATTTAAGATTCAAATTTAGATATGGAAAGCTATAATAAGATTTTAGATGAAGCTTTCAAGGCAGAGACTGACATCAATAAATTCATAATGGATGTTAAAGGCATAACTGATGTCAGATGGGAGAGGAAAAAGGCATAACTACAAAGAATTTAGATTTTTAATTGGCCTATAGAAGATGATGTGGCAGCATGGGAACTGAAGATGAAGCCAAAGAAAAAGAAGGTTGCTACAGCGGATGTTGATGTCTTAGATGAAGAGTGAAAAAGGGGACACTTGGCACCTGATCTAAGAGCACAAGAAGGTTAGAAATCATAAAAGAAAAGTGTAGGTTAGCCTATAATGGTGATCACTTGGTCTCAATGCAAACATTTGATGCTATCCTGAACATAATCAGACAAAGGTGCAAAAGTCCATATAAAGACAGGAAAGAAGAATGCTACCATAATTGACTTTTTGAGGAACAAAGGAATGTTTTAGGTTCTGACACAAAGTTTCTTGGAGAAAAAATAGGTTATTCATCATCAAAGAATATCAAAAACTATCCTAGGAGTACACAAACCAAAGGTTTCGAGCATCACATAAAGACAAGGAGCAGATCAAATTTAATCCTCTACTTTTGTCTTTTCACCGCTTATTTTTCTACCTTTTTAGGGTTAGGTTTCTTAAACCATCCAAAGCTTGTTGCATCCTTTTTTGAAGGATTCCAAGATTTTTTAGACCTATAAATGGATCAAATTTAATAGTTCTCAAGAGAGATGAAATATAATTGCAAGATAGGCTTATAGATTTCAGTCTGTGTTCTTGAGCTCTTAGCACATATATGTACTGAAGCATAAATATATGAATAAAAATACAATGCAAATTTATTCTACATTGTTGTTTTCTCTTTTCTTATTGTGCATACTCTTTTATGTTTAATTTGTAAGGCATGTTAAAAATATTAGCTATAAGGTAGCTATCTAATTATTTGCAAGTTTCTTCTAAGGGAAGAATTAAATTTTGTGAGTAGTTTTAGAGAGTACAACAGTGATTGAGGATTTGATACAAACATTGTGGAAGTAACAAGGTAATTTTTAAGGAACTTTACCTGAGTTGTATGTAGGTTGTAAGGCATCCTACAGTATTCTTATTTGTTTATTTATGTGGATTTATATCTTTTGACTTTGTAGCCCAAGGATAGACACTGGTCTAGAATCTGTCAAGTGATCCATCATCATCCAAATATTCAAAATCAATCACATTTACACAAAGAGCATATATTTAAAATCATTTGTATTCATAGAGTTTACAATTTGAGTTTGTTGACTTCTTAGAGAGAAAGTCAAGTAGGTTATTCCTCCTAAATTCACAAGAATTATAAAAGGAAAAAAATATGAAATTCTTTATTATGTTGTTGTGTGTCATCATCAAGATAATGATTTGGATTGTTAAAATTTTCCTCAAATTAATCATAGTTATTTGCATTGTTGTCTATTTATCCATATAAAAGTAGAGAATTAAGCACATAAGTAAAAATCCACTCTAAAGATACTGTCAAGTCAGTATTCAATCATAGGTAAAATTTGCCTGAGTCAGTGGATCTCAAAAAAGGAGGTGATAATAGGTATCACCAGTGTTATCAAAATACCTCATCAATTATTGTTTTCTCTTTCGTGAGTCAGAGTTTCAAGGCATTGGGAATCATAGAGTTAATCAAGTATTCAAGCATTTTTATAGGCCCTGAAAGAAAAAACCCTAACAGTACTGTGTGATGTTTTCACCTTCTTTCATTTTGAGATCATCAAACTTTCCTCTATGGATTTCTTTCTTAGCTCTTAAAACATTCTTGTCACCACCATGTACAAGCATCAATTTTTCCCACATTTTCTTTACAGTCTTGCAAGTTTTGACATCTTCAAATTCAGCATCAGAGAGTGAGGAAGCAAGCTCTATCATCATGCAGTTGTGTTCATGCTTCTCTCTCATTTGTTCAACTATGGGTGCTCCTGTGGAAAACACATATTGAGTATCTAAGTATTGAGTAAAATCATTTCCAATACGTGATAAGTGGAGTCTTATTCTACTTTTCCATGAAGCAAAATTGTCTTTGTTCAACTTGGGAACATCTCGTCTAATCATCTTGTGATCTTTAGCTTAGGTCTTGAAACCTTCCTTCTAAGCACACAAGCTCTGATACCAACTATTAGTAATAACTAAGAGGGGGGGTGAATCAATGGCCTCAAAAATTAATCCTTAAATCAACCCTTAAAACTTATTACCACTTTTAAGCCTCTAGTTATACTCAGTCCTACAAGATGAATGCCTTGAAATACTTACAACAATTTACTACTTGTTGGAATGATTTTTAAACCTCTCTTCTATATATTTACCGATAAGTAGTCTTTCATTTACCGAAACACATCAAATAGCTAGAGTATACCGATCAATCCAAAATTGCATATCTGAAATGTAAAATAGTAAAGTAATAAAACATAAACATATAACACATGGATTTTTAACGTGGAAACCCTAATAAGGGTAAAAAACACTGGTACCAATACTGTAACCACCTAAATTTGGTCTGTTCCAACTATGGACCCTATTTTCCCTAAGTGTGATCATACCCTCAATTATGTCCAAACGACCCTGTTACTACTTGGCATAATTCTTCAAATCAATTTGAGGTCCTAGGTGATTTTTATCACTGATTTATATTAACTATTATAGCCATACAACTTAAATCAATTCAAACCAATTAAATCAAACCAAAATCAAACATGGCTATAGTATTTAATTATAAAGGAATTAAATAAATCCCTAAATCAATTACCCACTTGCAAAATGATCCATTCCCCTAGCCTATTTAATTTAATAAAAATGGCTATAGTCCCCTAATTATTAAAAAGCAATTTCATTTTTTAAATAATTAATTCCTATATTTCTAAATGAATTAAATAAGTTTATTTCATTTATTAATATTCCCCTAAACCCCAACCTAACC
>MU224681.1:1141277-1151314 GCA_018584345.1 Thuja plicata | reverse complement strand
ATGCCCTTCAAAAATGGCGTGAACAGTCCCTTCACTATCTGCAATTTCAATGTTTAAATTATAGTACATCCTCCTTTCCATGATATGGCGCTAACTTCACATTTTGTTTGTCACTGCATTAATATTTGTTTTCAAATCAGTCAAACACTGAATTTAAACTTGGCAATGTTTTGGTTTCAAATCATAATTGGGAGCCTCTAATACACAAAGTGGTTTCTTTAATCACATAAGATGATCATTGACTTGTAATAAATCATGCTACAAAGTTCAAGCCTTGTTACTTCTGAAAACCACTTCATCCACAAATTATCCTGATTATAACCTTTGATGCACTAGATCATAAAACATTTGTTTGGAACTCAAAAGAAATCAACTTTCCATACTTCTTAAAAATTGATTTCATAAATAGCAACTGCCTGTGAGACCGGCCTTAAAAACTGATTTAAACCAACCATCTGACTCTGACATTCGGAAAGAAGACTCATTCATCCATAATGAGCATGCACGTGAAAGGGATCTTCCAGATTCAGTCTCCGGCACAAGATGCAACTGATGAAACTTTGCATTTCCAACATACTATGCAAGTGCGAAATGTTGAATCAGCATAAATCGCCTTTAAATTGATCATTGCAAAATAAGCAAATCATATTTTGAAACCTTGCCATTAGGTCACATAGTACATTCATATGCAATGAGGATGATGCCCTGATTGGTTCATGGGAAAAACTTTCAAACAGATAGATATCACTCTTGCAAAATGGTCACTCTGAAAACTTAACCCTTTTCCGCACTGCAAACTGAACAGACTGCCTCTGAAACTAAATTCATAGGATCATCAAAAAGATTTTTCAGAAACCCAACCTCTGGAGCCTAATTGAATGTGATATGTAGAAAATGACCCCTCAGTTATCTTCCTCTGAAAAGAAACCACTGAACTGATACCAATTTGCAAAAATAGCACCTTTACACTTTCTGAACTAAAACACAATAAATATGTAGAAATCGGGTTCAGAATCGGCAAAGAAAAGTGATCAACCAGATTGGTCAAGGCTTGGGAATCTTCAGAGGATTTCATTCCTAGTTCTATAATTCAGGTCAACTTTCAATTATCCAAAATGTTCACTCGGGTATAGACTTTCAAAAGCTCAAAGTAGGTCACTTACCAATTCTGAACTTGAAAACACAGGAAATCAGAATTAATCACTGTCAGAATGGTTCTTGAAAACTTATCATCTGATTTCATAAAGATCTGCAGAATGGAAAATATGGAGTGTGTGACCATTGAAACACAATACAAAATGAATTTTCTCAATTGGGTGAATTGGTCAAAAGTTATAACATGTCAAACTGGGCTATTCAGATTTCTAGGCGGGACAAAAATGCAGACAGTTCATGAACCAACTTTGGGAAGTATGAAAATTTATCAAACGGATTCGGAATGACCTAAGGTTTAAAAAATAAGCTCTTTGATATGTATGATAAACATTCCCAAAGTGGTGAACTATGAAACTCAACAGGGTGTAAGATACTCAAAGGAAAAGTAGGCTCCGGACAGCAAATTAACAACTTAGCAAAATGCAGAATTAGGTGACCCCCTCTAAATGACTACTCCCTAAACATGTCAGAACTGAAATTCAGGAGCTGGGACCCATTGCATATGTCAAATTGAAGACATTAAATCCTCTCCCAAATTTTTATCTCATGAAAATCATCCGGGCACCTTTTTCAATTACTCCAACTGAGCCTTCCCACACAAAATTTTCAAGGGTATTCACTTTGGCTTATCTGAAAAATTTAAGATGGTCACTCCAAATTTGTTGCAAATTTAGGAGTACCAACATAAGGTTTCCCCTAGCATTCTACACTTAGCAAATAAAACAAAAAAGATCCTACAGGGTTAGAAACACTTCATCTAACTATAGTCATGTTTAAACATTCAGAACATCGATAATACTCTGATATACTACACTAAATACTGAAGAAATACGCAACTATTAGCTAGTACTTTATCAGTAGCAAGGGAAAAGAGGTCGTTAATCTATTTGACATATCAGAGTAAAAGACATAGAGAACATGAAACATGAAATACCATTAACTCAGAAGCAGGAATGCCAACAACATCATTGCAAAGAATTCTCCCTTCTTCATTAATGTCTCTTCCAGCAAGCACTGGTGCGTGATACAATGATGGCTCCAGGGGAGCATCTAACTATTGAAAATAGAACAATGGAGCATTAATCTCTGCAACTAGAATGAGAATTCACCTTTCTATTACTGTGGACAGCAAAATCATCAATTTCGCCGACCCTTGGAAATGGGCCAGTCCTGCTATTTATACACATCTCTTCTAACCCTAACCCTATTTTACATCATGTTTCAATAAAATACAATATCTGGGGGCCGGTACTACCTGTGCCACCCTAAAAAAGACCTTGAGATAGAATAGGCCTATCCTGTCAGAAGAATGAGACAAAAATATACATCGGAAGAATCGATCTTGAGAAGAGAGCCAGGATGGAGGAGGAAGAAAGTAGGTCCCCCAGGGATTGAGGCTACATGCCTCATAAATGGGAAATGTGGCACCCTATCTCCAATGCACTAGGTGTACCTCTGAACAGTGCCTCGAGAAGACCACCCTATCAAAAAACCAACTATTGAGTCGACGCCCCCTTGATGTAGTCAACTACCTTCTGACACCCTTTATTGACCACTCCTGAAAGTGACCGGTCGGCCTCGGGGACCGGGACACAGATCACTTTAAAAGAATACAAAATTTGGGATCCAAGACTCTGGGATCTGGGAACTTACATTCCCAAAAGAATAAAGAATACCCAATGTTTGAGTTTTCTCCAGCCTCCGGAGAAAGCTCAAGCTTGTTTATTATCATTGAAAGCCTGGAGGAGGCGGGAGATGCCATCTTCGTCTACATCTTTCAGACTTTACCTTTGGTACTTAGCCACTTCAATTTGTTCCCCTAGGTCTAGAACATTATCCTTAAATTCATCATCCATTTTCACCACGTCGTGACCACTAAGCACCATGCAAGTTAATTTCATCATTTCGGCACCATCTATCCCCTCTGGGGATTGATATCAGGACTTCATTATTTCATCAAAACTCCCTAAAACTGAATCCTCTGGCGTGCATGTATCTGTATTGAGGGGGTCAACCCTCGAAGTCTTTGCTACAAAAGACTTGTATAAATTGAAAGAATATTTTACAACATTGACTTTATCTTGTAGAGTCCCCACCAGTTGCTTGATTACCTCCAATGTGAGGTCAAGTCTGGAGTGTTGGGTCCTCACAAATTCAAATGATTCATTCCCTAGAATTTAGGATTTAGAAATCATATCCTCTCCCAGGCCAAAGAGTTCCTCAAGCTCTACCTTCCATGCTTGATAATTCTTGATGTCACCCTCCCACAGGTCAATAAGAGTCTCCGCCTAGTGTATAACATGTCGGGCCGTATATAAGTCCAGGAGGGTGGATACCAGGAAACGCCGAGTGTTTCCTATTTATAGGGCGACCCACTCGTCCACTACCTGGGCCTTCTTTTTCATTATTTGTAGGGAGTCTATGTCACTCTGCGGTAAATTTTCAGAGGTGGAAGCCTCCGGAGGAGTAGTGTTGATAGGTTGAGCTAGCTCAGTAAGCAACCCCATAAGGTTTTCATTTTTCACCTTTTCTGCTTTGAGCCTTTGGGCTTCCTTCTCATAACAGGCCTCTACTACCTTGGCTTCCTCCTTCAGAAAATCCACCTCACTCTATTTTCCCCTTTTTCCCACTGATACCTCTGCAACGCTATAATCTTTGGGCTCTGCGGTTGCTTCATCGGCGCCCGGGGGAGGTGTCGCCACAATGGCAACTATTTCTCTACCTAGCATAGTTTAAAGAGTATGAACCATCTAGGCTTTC
Organism: Thuja plicata; assembly: GCA_018584345.1. Taxonomy (NCBI): domain Eukaryota; kingdom Viridiplantae; phylum Streptophyta; class Pinopsida; order Cupressales; family Cupressaceae; genus Thuja; species Thuja plicata. The sequence goes on along the minus strand of MU224681.1, from coordinate 1,147,399 downwards.
TTGGACTTCGGTGGGGCCTGTACCTGAGCCATCATTTTGGCTGGGGAGAGAGGAGTTTCGTGAGTGGACGGAGCTCTTCTTTTTCTACTCTCTATTAACCACTAACGCGGTTGAGGTGGATTTTCTGCCAGAGTCTGTTCTCTTGGTTCTTCCTTGGTGTCCTATGGCTACTATTCCTCAGTGGTGGGGACGTCATCCATCCCTTTCCCTGTGTCTTCTTCTTCAGCAATATCTTCCTCGGCAACATCCATCTCCTTAGCCTTTTCCTCTGTATCTATTGCTTAGTCTAGACTTTCATTGGCTTCCTCAGGGATTTCCTCTTTGTATTGCTCTTGTTGTTCGACCTCTACCACCGGGGCTTCTTCTTTTGTTGGCACATCTTTCGGTAGAAGGGGAGGTACCGGGCCGAGATTTAAAGTTTGGGCCACGGTAATTACCTGCCCAAAGGTCACCCCCGGGAGTGGCGCTTGGAACGTGGTAGCTGGGGTTATGGTTATTCTCAAAGGTCCAGTTCCCCCAGCAGATGCCATTTGTTCACTCTGCCTTTTTGGTCCACCCCTAGACCCTACATCTCTGGAACCTCAGAGGCAATCCCGACCTCTGGTTCTTTTTCCTTTATCTATTCCTACTGCTCCTGTGCAGGCTCTTGCTCCATGACTTCTTCTTCTATAGCTTCTTTTTCTGCAATTGGGACTTCTGTCTCCGTTTGTCTGTTGTCCCCATGCAGGTTTATGAACTTTTCAGTTGCAAAGACATCATCAAATTCTTCCTACATAGGGGGACTGGCTAGGACTTTGGTAGGCTCTGCTTCCTTCTCCGGCTCCGGGGAACTGGAAGAGAGGATTTCTACTTGTTGGGTCTGGGATGTTCCCAACCCTGGCTCTGCCTTAGGCTTTTGGTTAAGTTTCTTCTTTCTTCAAGTAACCAAGGGTGGCCCCACATCTCTTATTGATGTTGCCTCTGTGGGATCCACCCTTGTTGCCTTCACCATTAAGGGTGCCAGTGACGGGGAGGAAGAGGGACGAATTGGCTTGGCCTAACTACTGGAGTGGCCAGCCATGTTATTAATTCCTCCCTCATATGTTGGGAGGCTAGCACTGACTATTTTATCTATTATTTTATGGGGACTTCTTGCACAGGAGGGGTCATATCTATTTCTTTTCCTTTATCCACCCTCTACGAAGAAGTCCTGGCCCCCAGAGTCAATTTTGGTGTTGGCTGGGCTGCTCAGCGGGTACTTTCGGGGCACACCTTCTTAAAGTAGGTGTGACTTCACTCCACTACCTCTTAGGTGAAGTCCTCAATTGTAGGCCCTTCCTAGGCATCCCAATTTACCGATGGGAGGGTCATTGTATCGATCCCCTTTGCCTTGTACTGGGGATCGATAGTGGGGGTGGCATCTGAGAAGTCCTCCAAGAACTTTAGGAGCTTCAACCTTTCCATCATGCCTTCCGTCATCCTGACATAGTGCCGGTTCCACACTCCACGTCATCTTGGAAATTTGCCTAGAAATCCTCCATATGGATGTGATGGGGCTCCGAAGCCAGAGGAAGTGCCGCTGCAATCTTGCCGTGTGGATCAAAAATTTTCTGCGCCAAATAAAATTCTTCCAAGTTGTAGCTTTTTAGTTCATTATCCACCTCTTTTGCGGTGGCCATGCTGCATGAGTAGTTCCCACAGATGATTGGGAATGGGATATTGGGTATCTTCTTCAAGGAAAAGAGTGCATGCACCTCCATTATTTGCCTGCAGTATTCCAAAAGCACGATCTTGTCCCCACAGTGTTTGGGCAACAAGTAGGGTTTCCCAGAGAAGTCGGCGACCCTATTATAAGTGTGCTATTGGAATTGGATGTTGTAATGTCCATAACTTTGGACCAAATGCATCACCTCTGAGGATAAGCGGTATCCTGCATCCCGGGTGGGTGTGAGTAGGTGATAGTAAACGAACGCATCATTTACCTGGTAGAAACTGGGGAAGCTGGCCTCCCATTGAACTTGTGGGAAATGGTCCCATGGTGCTTTTTGTCCCGGGACAATGTCGAGCATGCCATCTGTAAGTAGCCCATGGGAGTGGGGCCTCTGTTGCGCCAGGGCCTAGAAAACATAGGAAGTCATGTAAAATTTCTTCTTCCTAGTCAGTTGAAGAAACTGGGAGTCGACATGGTTGGAAATTATGGCTGCCCAGTGGAAGTATCCCCCTTGGTGGATATGCCGAGGAGGAAGTAATACATCCATTTGGAAAATTCTTGGGTAGAGGGCTGCCCAAAGACTTAGGCCAATGCTATCATTCCTATCTGAATGCTCTCTTTGAACTCAGACCTGAGAATCTCTATCTTCATCCTCTTGGGGTCCCTCTTTGGAACCTTGAGCCAGTGAGTGTTAATGTATACCCGAGCGACATCCTCCAACTATGTGAATTGGGTCAAGTCATCTGACCTTGTAACCATAGAAGCCTTGGTGAATTGATGGATCCCCAGACCTGCCTTGAATGTGTTAGGGTAGCGGGATACCAAAGGAGTAGGGTATCCAGTTGGTTTTGCGGCGGTGAGCATAACAGCCCGAACAAAGGAGTTGTAATTGGCGGCCAGCTTTAGGATGAGCTTTGGAGCTTGTATAGAGCAAGGGAAACAAGCCACCTTAAGGATCTCAGAGTCCCCAATAGTGATGGCCAACTGGTCTCCAGCCTGTCGCTGGATGTACATAATTTTTACCAAGGCCTGCATTTCTGGCCATGTCCCGACGCTGGTGTCGGTAACGAGTTTAACTTTGGACTCGAACTTTGAGCCAATAATAACACTGTCTTGCATGAACTTCATGGTTAGGGGCAGTTTCCCCAGGGCCCTTTCCATTTTGGATTTTACCACTGCCCTGGTAGCCGTTATGGAAGGTAGTTCTAGACTTCTGGGTGGAGAGGATGCTGATGCCTCAGACATGTTTGGGAAGTGAACCCTGAAAACCTGCAAGGCAAAGCGACTGTCAGAATGTATTAACAAATAAATATTTTTGGGTCCAGAGATCTTACCACCGTGATGCATGCTTTTCCTGAAAAGTTAGTTTCATTCAAAAAGGAACCAAAAAGCACACGCATTACATAAACTTAAGATTTGACTGAACATCCTGGTCTAGGAATTTTATCACACTTGGTAAAGATACGGGATGGATGATGGTAGGAGACCCAGAGCCCGGAGAAGTAACCATTGGTGAGGATGTGTAAAAAGGCAAGTCATCAAGCCTGCGTGGGTGCCATGTGCGTAGGTATTAAATAGGGGTTATGGCAATGACGGTGGGGCCAACTATCTGAATGCGCAAAAAGTGAAGGCCACTTAGCTGGAATTGACTGCGCACATGGGACATAAATGAGGGTCTGGCTGGTTTTATGGAGGAGAGAGAAAACTGCTTGTTTGAAACCGACCGAGAGCTGAGTTTCAAACAGGTGGTTTCCTACCCTGAGACGAGTTTACGGGCGGAAAACCAGTAACACAGGAAACTCGACCACCTTGCTAAGCTACCTGGAAGGATATACATGAAATATACACAAAGAGTTGAGGGATATATACATGGGAACGAGAATATATATAATGAATATACATGAATGTACACAAATATATACACCACAGAATGACATCTATACAAAACTAGGCAAGGCACATAGTATATACACCTTTATACATAATCTACAAACCAGTAAATTCTGCACAGAGGGTGGATAACCCTCTAGCAGAGCTAACCCACCAACGGGCGACAAAACCAAAAAAGAAAACAAACAGAATTGAAGGACAACAAACGAAAATAAGATAGAAGAAACACCAGACAAATGAAAACAAAACAAAAAGGTGGGAACAGAGACACAAACCTGAGAATTCTAAAAGGTGGAGGAAAGGAGGAAGTTACCACAGGAGCTCTGCAACAGCTACAACTGCCAATCGATCACAACCGATACTACGAAGCACTCACAATCACCTGAAAGAGATGGAAGTGTTTAGCACTGATTGTCGTTAGTTCTCTGCAAATTTCTCTATAATTTCTCTAAAATTGCTCTGAGTGCTTGAGTATTTTAATCACGGTAAATGTGAAAGTGACAGATAACTTCTATTTATACCCATGGTAAAAAGGTGATCCTCCTCATTCTGATAATCTCTAGATAAGAAAACCTCCACACCTCGGGCCTAGGGATTCCCCGCGATGATTACCTTAAGAACATCATGGCAAAGAATCCCGGAGTCTAGAATCTGGCTCCCAACGAAGAACAACCTCTGGGATCGGAGTCCCAGAGACGAGAAACCAACCAAACAAAACACAACAATGGGGAAGAAAACCCAGGAGAAAGAAAACAAAAGGAGAGAAGGCAAGAGCCGCAAGCAAAAACAAAACAAACAAAGGAAAAAGAAAAAAGAAAAAAGGGGGACCCAACATTTTGCACACAAAATATAGTGACGGGGATGCAGGGTATAACAAATGGCGACTATTTGGGATAAATGCCTTAGCACATTTAAGAACTACATAATCTCTGGTTAGCAAAACTAGAACAAACCATTTCCCGAGGCATCTGATAGGAAAAGAGAAACATATCTGAGAGAATCAAACCATACAGTATCCAGTCTGTAGCCCTTCATCAGTGGTGTCATGTGTGATTTGGAAAGAAATCAAGCCGATGACCTCTGGGAGGAGTAGAGAAGAGGCACTAATTACGTCAAACCAGTCATCAATCTACTCGTTTCTCCTGGAGACCAGAGTTTTGTCCTGCTTCCCTTTTCTTATTACTTCACTTGTTTATAGGTGGGAAGGCGGTACTTCTTTCACCATTAAACTTAAGCTTAGCTAATTTCAATGGCGGTACTTCTTTCACCTATCCACCTGCACTTAGATTTTTGAAGAGGGGATAAAACTCTGGACCCAGAAAGAATTCTTTAAAGTTTCAGCCCTGGGTCAACCAACCAGTACAACTGATCTACCCTCGGCATGTCTGATTACTTGTTACTTATATTATTTGTGTTCACTAATTGCCAGACTCCCAGAAACAACACTCGATGGAGATTTCTCAAAATGTGCCACATCCTGTGAAACAACCCTGGAGACTGGGCTGACTCTACTATGCTAAAGATAGATTCTAAAGTTTACCATGCCGTAGACATCATACCAAAAACTAGATTTTATGTGAAGCATTCCAATTCCTACAAGACAAAACAAAACGCCGGGACCCCGGAAGAAAACCAAGAAAATGAAAACAAAAGCACCAAAAGAGGACTTCCCTAGAGGGAGACCGACAAGGCTATTTACAAGACACGGTGCCTCGTAGTGAGGCACCCAGAAGAAATATTTAAAAGCGGAAGGCTTTACATAAAATACAATTTTGGACAAACTTACCCTATTCAAAGTAGTGTTTGAGGAATTGTCCATTAACGGGAAATGAGACAGGTTCACCAGTCAGGGTGTTAAGGCAGTAAGTATTTGCCCTGCAGATTTCTGAGATTAGGTATGGTCTGAGCCAGAGCTATTGGAACTTGGTATGCTTTCCTTTGTTTTCCTGGGCCTTGTCCCACAACAGGACCAGATCCAAAATATGAAAAGCTTTGTATCGGGCTCTCCTATCAAACCATCATTTTACCACCACTTGATGATGCGCAAAATATTCAAGGGCTGCATCTCGCTATTCTTTCATTCGCACCAGATTTAAGAGCCGAACCTCCACGATGTTGTCCCTATTGCTAAATTCCTGCATAAACTATAAAACTGGGATATGTAAGTTAACTGGGAATATAAGGTTCTTACCATAAACTAGATGGAACGGGGATGTTCCCAGCAGGGATAACTTTAAGGAACCCCCCCTCCAAAAATTTATAAAATTGTGGCGAATCACATGTCATTTGGGTGAAAAAAAAATTAATAGTGTTGGCGAATTATGCGTCAATCAATGGATATTTGGTGGTGAATTTTTTAATAGTTTAGCCAATTTTTATAAAATAATGACGATTATAATTTTTGTTTTTAATAAAATTATTAATATTGATGGCGAATTATGTTTTGAAATATGGATATTGGTTGGCGAATATTTTAATAACCGATACCTTTTTTATAAAAAAATGGTGAAATTATTTTCCAAATAATTGAATTAATTTATTT
>MU224681.1:1094097-1138780 GCA_018584345.1 Thuja plicata | reverse complement strand
CTTTAGTGTTACTGTTAATTGCACCATCATCATCACCGAAGTCGATTGATTCATCCTGGTACTAGTTATTTACTGGATATTCTTCTTCAAGGTCATCTTCATTAGAGATATTAGGTTCTGCAACTCCATCACCAGATTTATTAGGCTCCCCAATTTGTTGAATGGACTCTTGTGTAGGTTGAGATTGTACAGGCTCCTCTGATGATGTACCTTCCTTACTTTGACCAACACTGTTGTGTCTACCCCCGCCAAAGTATGAAGATATATTTCTGCATTTTGTTGGCCTTTCTTGGACATCTCCACATTCATTAGTGCTACTCCTCTTCCTATTTAAATTTGACTGTGACATCTCCATCAAATTAAGGCTGCAATAAAATACTATGGACTCACTCTACTGATCGCAATACTATGAAGAAGGCTCCTTCTTTCCGGCATGTTTCAATAATGAACCTCATATATCTTAAATAGACAACTACAAATAAACCGTTTTCATTTTGGCGAATCAGCCGACCGGTACATATGATAAGAACTAATATTTGGCGAACCCCGCGTAATTTCAAGCAATTGAGTGGGAAAATAGGGTGGGAATTTGGGACCCCATTGTGTGTGATGCATGGCGAATTGGGTCCTAGGACAAATAAAAATTTCTCATAGGAAAATGGGAATTTGGCGAATGATGATCATCAAAAGAGACACTCAATTAATTCCATGGCGAATAAGAGTAAACATTAAAGAGAAATATGGGAAAAGAGCCTGAGTACCAAACTAAAATTATGTAATCATAGTGGCAAACGTTCCGACCACAATATGACTATTTTATAAAATCTGGGTGAACCGGTCAACTAGTATACGGTGTTTTTTTTTGCCAATTTCTATAGCCCGATCGGGACATATTCGCCAATTGGCGAATAATCGTCACTAAAAAAATCCCTAGGAACTACCCAAGGTGGCCTTGACATGAACGCGATCTACCCAGAGGGAAAATCTTAACTTTTGATGCCAATCCCAGGGATTTTGTTCTAGCAGGTGTTTGATCACTTCAAGTAGATTTTTATTTGTTGATTCAGCAACGTCGTTCCCCTAGGGATAATAGTCGCTGGAAAACTTCAGAGTGATCCTCTGGTTGTAGGTCCATTCAAGTAACTGCGCTAAAGAAAATGCTGGACCAATCTCACATACCAAAGCAAAGGGCATTCCAAACCTTGTGACGATGTTTTCTTCCAGGAATTTGTTAACTACGTCTGCCGTGTTGTTTTTGCACGGTATAGACTTAGACCACCGAGTGCAGTAATCAGTAGCAGTGAGAATGTATCAATGATTGACAGATGAGTTGGGGTTGATTTCCCTGATGAAGTCAAATGTCCATTGGGCAAAGGGCCTAGCCTTGTAGACTGGTTGTAAAGGCATAGCTGGGTTATGCTCACAATGCACCGCGGTTTGGCAAGTATGGAATTTTCTAACATGAGTGTAAACATCTTTGAATATACAGGACCAATAGTATCCGGCCTGAAGGATCTGAAATTCATCAATCACCTTTATAGCTTGGTCTCTGTCGATGCACCAGAGGTATACTCCCTCGTAGTTTCTGCGGTAGAGCGCAGAGTATTTGATCATGAAGTGGGTGCTTTCCATCCACAGGGCGCAACATTTATGGGGAGGTAATCCCTCGGGGCATTTATTATTTAGTAACAAATATACCAAATCGATATACCACGGGTCTTGGGTGATAGACTCCACTGTGTAAGCTTGACATTCTATGTGGGGAGTCTCTTTTTCCATTTCCCGACGTAGTCCCTAGCCCTGGACTATATTCATAGGCTACATTTCTATGTCATATTCCTGGAGGATGGCCATCCATTTCCCCTGTCTCTCACCTAATTCACTCTGCATCAGCAGAGACTTGACGGCCTGGTCTAGAATGATAGCATGTACCTTGCTTCGGAGAATATAATGCCAGAATTTCTTCACGGCACGAACTAGAGCAAAGGCCTATTTTTCTAGTGACAAATATCAAACTTCAGCATTCTTGAAGGGGGAACTCATGAAAGCTATTATTCGTTCTTCCCCTTTAACCTTTTGAGTCAACACTACCACGGTAGAATGCGGCGAAGCAAAGGAGTAAATGTAAAATGGAAGGGAATAATCTAGACTAGCCAGGACAGGTGCTTCCGTTATTGTCTATTTGATCTGGGTGAACGCTTTCCTTACTTTAGGACTCCACTCAATCTTGGTATCCTTCTTCATCACCTTATTGAGTGGTTTGACTATTTCTGCGAATTTGGTGATGAACCGTCAGACGAAGTTAATCTTTTCGAAGAAGGATCGCATCTCTTTCTTGCTGCCAGGCATTTGTAAGTTTAACAATGCTTCAACTCTATCAGGGTCTATGGATATGCCCTTCTCAAAGATGATATGCCCAAGCAACTTCCCTTTGGTGACCCCAAATATGCACTTCTTTGGGTTGAGGGATATTCCATACTAGTGACATCTCTTGCAGATCTGAGCGAGATGGGCGGAATGGTCATGCCTGTCCCAGGAAAGGATGCTCAAGTCACCCATGTAGATGATTATACACCGATTCACAAGGCCCTCAAACATAATGTCCATGGCCTTTTGAAATGTAGCCCCTGCATTAATCAGACCAAAGGGCATTCCCCTGTATGCGAACGTTCCCCACTTGGTGGTAAATGTTGTTTTCTCTCTGTCTTCATACTTAACCATAACCTGGTTATATCCAGAGTACCCATCCAAGAAGGACATCATCTGGGATCCATTCACTATCTGCAACACCTCACCCAACAAAGGGAGAGGGTGATTATCCTTTTTGGAGGCCTTGTTCAATTTTCAGAAATCCACGCAAAGGCGGATCTCACCATTCTTCTTTCTCACAAGGACTAGATTGGCACCCCAGGTAGTGTGCCAGATCGGGAAGATTATCCAGGCTAATAGTAGTTTTTCTACCTACTGACGAATCAGGGGCTCGATCAGGGGGTTGACCAATATTTTCTTTTTTCGAAAGGGCTTAGCATCAGGTTTCAGGGGAATAGTGTGAGTCATGATGGATGTGTCATATGTTTTTAAGTCTTCATAACCCCATGCAATTACGTTGATATATTCTCAGAGAACTGTGAGAATTTTCTCCTTCTCCTCAGGGGAATAGGAAGTACCAATGTGAATCATCTTTTCCTCACTGGGTTGGCTGATGTTTACCTTTTCAAACTTTCCTCCCTCGGAGGAAGATGACACCTTCTCCCGGGCCCCAGGGTTCGAGTCAAAGATTCATTCCAGCACAACCATCCCCTTCAGGATGGTGTTAGTAGGTAGGTCCATGATCCCATCATCTTCGTCACCCAGCCCAGTATCGTCATGGTCTCGTTCTTCCACTATTTGGTTTTCAAAGATGCCAACATTCACCATGAAGGCGAGGATATGCTGATCATCCTCAAAAACCTAAAAGTGGGTGACATTATCTGGAATGGACGGGGTAGGGACCATCTCAACTAAAAATCTCTGGAGTCGCGAGACGGCCATTGGCTCAAGTGTGCTGGCAGAAATGGCGAGGGCATCCGAGACATAGTTCCGTCGTCGGGGAATGAGGTCAATGTCGAAGGCATTGAAATCTTCAATAAGACTCCAAGCCCGATTGCGGTATGTGGTCAGCCTTTTGTTGTGGCATGTTTATTGACTCTGGGCTTGTTTAACAATCAACTTTGAATCACCCAGAGCCCGGAGGTGGGTGACACCTTTCCTTAATGCAAATAAGAATCCAAGGACCAAAGCCTCATACTCTGTAACATTATTTGTACAGTTGAACTGTAGTCTGTGGGACACGAGGAAGGATTTCCCTCGTGGGTTGATTAGTTCTACCCTGGCCCCGTAGCCTTTTTTAGATCAGGACCCATCAAACTTGAGGGTCCACAAGCCATTGTTCATAATCTGGAACTGGGGTAGGAGAGTATCCTTTGGATTGCTGTTAGGAGACTTAGGAGGAGCTCCTTCCCGAACTACTGGCGTGAAGGTAGAGTTTACCTTCGAAGGTTTTTGGATTTGGGATTCCTGAGGAGACAACACCAGAGGAGGACATCTCGTAGGAACACTGGGCTCTGGGGAATCAAGAATATGTTCTTTATTTCAGAAGGTATCGAGGTGCCGGTTAGAGATTGAAAGGCATGGCCCACACTCGAGCTCTGAATGTTTCTGATAGTGTACTCAGCACCAAGTGCTGGATAGGAGTGTGGCAAGGGTTGTTGTGGCACCCTGAGAGTCGATCTCAACTCTCATCTTTTCTTCTAGGTCCTGGGCTCTCTACAGCACCGCGGGATCATCTCCGGGGATGAAATTGAATGTTAATATTTCAAAGGGTCGGTACACCCCCACGGAAGTCTTAAGGAAATATACCTCATTGACCCTCCCAACCTCGGTAAGGGCCTGTTTCATCCAGAGTTCACTTTCAACCCAGATCTTATTTGATTCTCCTTCCCAGGGGAGCCATAAATGGGTGAAGTCAGTTGAAAAGTATCCATTCAAGGACTTAGACCAATTCTGACTTAATAACATCCCGTAAGTCTCTGGGATGTCCACCACTTGGATGTCGATTATGCTGGCTATCCTGGGGTCCTGGATAAGCTGTATCCAGACATTCTTCAATTCTCCCACCATTTTTACAATAGTCTTATCCAGCTAGATCACTGCACCATTAGATGGGGTGGGATGGAATCTGAGCTTCTGACAAATGGACAAGGGCATGATGTTACCCGAAGCTCCAGAGTCTACTAGGTAGTTATGTATATTTTTGCCTTGGATATTCAGGCCTAGTAAAAAGGGGGGATCCTCATTGTTCCCCTGGAAGATGGCCAAGTTAGCATCTTCAAATGAGACAGTCTTAGGTAGGCAGTTGACAACTTTTGAGTTTTCCAAGAGCTTCAGAAGTGACTTCTTCTGCTTGGGAAAGTTCAGCAAGACCTCCATCAAGGTCATGGAGGTGGTAGTCTATTCTAACGCCTTTGTAATGTTGAATCTTCCTCCCAGGAACTGGTGATTTTCCTCGGCTAGGTCTTTTGCTTGGTTGGAGCTAGGACCCTTTGGAGAAGCGGTTCAGTCAGTCGTGTTATTTTGGGGAGGAGGGGTGTCTTTGATAGGAGGTGTGGGCGTGTAAGCTGGTCCTTTACCAACTTGACTTTGAGTATTGTATAGATTCCGTAGGTTGGTAAAGGTGTTGGCCTCGAAGGGCGGGATAGATTCATCAAAGGATCCCTGCAATTCGGATTCCTCTTTATCCTCCTCAGAAGTTCTGAAGAAGATGGTGTCACAGGTGAAGGCACTGTGGGTTGGCTCTTGAACAGGAGGCTCTAGAGGGGTGGTATCATGCGACTGTTGTCTATCTAGCTGGGAGATCATGATGAATTTTTCCAATGTGGTGCAATTTACCTCATTGTGCGAACCCATGTCGTGTAGTCTACACCAATTAGTCATGGGTTGGAAGTCTATGACTTGTGTGAAATGTGATGGTCTAGCACCGTTTTGGTTGGAATTTTGGTTCGGAGGTGGGCCTCCGATATTCGTGTTATTACTCCATTGTTTTTGATTGGGCCTAGGCCCATTGTTGAAGTTTTTTCCTTCGGCATTGTTATTTTGTTGGCCGGAGAAAATGTTTCCCCTCTAGGGATTTGAATTCTGGGGTGCATAGGACCCCGCCTTCAGTTGACCCATGTCCACAGTCAAGGTAGACAACATTTTCCAGAGGGATTCAACCTTGGTGGTCAACTGGGTGTTGGTGTCACAATGTAATGGTTGTTGTTGTTGGTTTCCTAGGAAGGCAGCAGTATTAGCTGGAGTCGAGGGTGGCAATCCTCCAGTTACGAACAACTGAAAGAAGGGCACTCTGGAGGGTTGCATCTGAGACTATTAGGCCTACTATGGCTGATTTCAAGGGAAATTTTTCAGACCTGGTACCACCTGGGTCTGCGTTGGGTAAACGTACCGGGCCTACTAGTCTATCAGGGGTGGCGGAGGATTCATTGCCATCAAAGGGGCACCCATCACCAGATTGGGGTTATATCCCCCGACATATGTTGTTCCGTTGGGGATCATGTTGAAAGGCATACTCTGCCCAATCTTGCCCATGGATTTGTTGAGACCATGGGATAGTTCTAAAGCTAGGTTGTAAACTTTTGCCAAAGTATCCTGGTCGCCTGCGGCGGTTGTTCTCCAAAGGAGAGTGGAAACGAATGGGTCCATCGCATTAAGGTAGGTTTGTATGGTTACTTCTGGGGATGGAATAAAAAGGCCCATGCACCACTTCAAGGCGCGCTGGAATTGATGGTTAAATGCTACAAGGGGTTCATTGGGTTCCTTCCTGATGGAGATGAACTAGCTAGGGGACCAGGTTGGGTCCACATGTACGTGAAAGGCGGCTAGGAAGGCATCCTCTATGTCCTGCCAACTATTTATGGAGTTGGTAGGAAGGTTAAGGTACCAGTTTAACTCACCTTGCCCTAAAGACAATGGAAACATCTGAGTCACAACGTGTTCATGCTGGATCTGGTGTCGATTCATGGCATCCTTATATGCCTATAAATTCTCTTCTACAGTCCGTGAGCCTAAGTGCTCATATCATGGGCAGATCTTCTCCAGGTGAGAGGGTAAGTCATTGATTGGGGAAACTAGATTTTGGGTAGTTTGGGCATTGGTTCCTGAGATTGCCTGAGAAGTTTGGGTATTCTGAGGTATGCTAGACCCCCAGATAATGGTGGTTGGTGTGATTTTTGATGTCTATTCCTTCTGAGAAGGAGGCTTGAGCTCGACAAACCTTCTAGAATTTGGGGCAGACCTAAGGAATCTTTCAAATTTTTCTGGGGAGAAAGACCCAATCCCGCTAAAGGCTTGACTCTTAAAAATATAACTCAAGGAACCTTCAGGAGGTGTAAAATTAGAATCTCGGGAGGGGGATGAGTTCATGCCCTCCTTCTAGTGCCACTTTATGTTGATGGGGTTTTGCTAATCGGGTCTGCCAACAGTCATAAGTTGTCACCGAGTATCGGCGGTATCGGCCAACTCCGCTTGCAAAGGTTATTTGGGGAAGTTAGATTCCCCAGGCCTTCAAGAACTGGGTGTCGGGTCACGATGGTGCAGGGCTCAGTTGGGAGAAGTGACTATTTTCAAGGGGGATAGCTGGTTTCTTCAACTCATTCTCTCTGGAGATTCAATATGGTAAGGTTTCCCTTAGAATTCTACACTTAGCAAATAAAATGAAAAAGATCCTGCAGGGTTAGAAACACTTCATCTAACTATAGTCATGTTTAAACATTCAGAACATTGATAATACTCTGATATACTATACTAAATACTGAAGAAATACACAACCATCAACTAGTATTTTATCAGTTTTGAGGGAAAAGAGGTCGTTAATCTATTTGACATATCAGAGTAGAAGACATAGAGAACATGAAACATGAAATACCATTAACTCAGAAGAAAGAATGCCAACAACATCATTGCAAAGAATTCTCCCTTCTTCATTAATGTCTCTTCCAGCAAGCACTGGTGCGTGATACAATGATGGCTCCAAGGGAGCATCTAACTATTGAAAATAGAATAATGGAGCATTGAGCTCTGCAACTAGAATGAGAAATCACCTTTCTATTACTATGGACAATAAAATCATCAATTTTGCTGACCATTGGAAATGGACTGGTCCTACTATTTATACACATCTCTTCTAACCCTAACCCTATTTTACATCATGTTTCAATAAAATATAATATCTGGGGGCCGGTACTACTTGCGCCACCCTGCAAAAGACCTTGAGACAGAATAGGCCTGTCCTGTCAGAAGAATGAGACAAAAATATACATCGGAAGAATCAACCTTGAGAAGAGAGCTAGGAAGGAGGAGAAATAAAGTAGGTCCCCTAGGGATCGAGGCTACATGCCTCATAAATGGGAAATGTGGCACCCTGTCTCCAATGCGCTAGGTGTACCTCTGAATGGTGCCTCAAGAAGACCACCCTATCAGAAAACCAACCGTTGAGTCAACGCCTCCTTGATGTAGCCAACTACCTTCTGACAGCCTTTATTAACCACTCCTGAAAGTGACTAGTCAGCCTCGGGGACCGGGACACAGATCACTTTAAAAGAATACTAAATTTGGGATCTGAGACTTTGGGATCTGAGAACTTATGTTCCCAAAAGAATAAAGAATACCCAATGTTTGAGTTTTCTCCGGCCTCTGGAGAAAGCTCAAGGTTGTTTATTATCATTGAAAGCTTGGAGGAGGTGGGAGATTCCATCTTCATCTACATCTTTTAGACTTTCGCTTCGGTACTTAGCCACTTCAATTTGTTCCCCTAGGTCTAGAACATTCTCCTTAAATTCATCAGGCATTTTCGCTAAGTCATGACCACTAAGCACCATGCGAGTTAATTTCGTCATTTGGGCACCATCTATCCCCTCCAGGGATTGATATCAGGACTCCATTATTTCATCAAAACTCTCCAAAACTAAATCATCTAGCGTGCATGTATCTATACTGAGGGGGTCAGCCCTAGAAGTCTTTGCTACAAAAGACTTGTATAAATTGAAAGAATATCTTACAAGATTGAATTTATCCTGTAGAGTCCCCACCAGTTGCTTGATTACCTCAAATGTGAGGTCAAGTCTTGAGTGCTGGGTCCTCACAAAATCCAATGATTCATCCCCCATAATTCTGGATTCAGAAATCATATCCTCTCCTAGGCCAAGGAGTTCCTTAAGCTCTACCTTCCATGCTTGATAATTCTCGATGTCACCCTCCCACAAGTCAATAAGAGTCTCTGCCTAGTGTATAACATGTCAGGCCGTATATAAGTCCAGGAGGGTGGATACCAGGAAACGCCAGGTGTTTCCTATTTGCAGGGTGACCCACTCGTTCACTGCCTAGGCCTTCTTCTTCATTATTTGTAGGGAGTCTATGTCACTCTATGGTAAATATTTAGAGGTGGAAGCCTCCAGAGGAGCAGCGTTGATAGGTCAAGCCAGCTCAGTAAGCAACCCTATAAGGTTTGTGTTTTTCGCCTTTTCTACTTTGAGCCTTTGGGCTTCCTTCTCATAACAGGCCTCTACTACCTTGGCTACCTCCTTCAGCAAATCCACCTCGCCTTTTTTTCCCCTTTTTCCCTGTGATACCTCTGCAACGCTATAATCTCTGGGCTCTGCAGTTGCTTCATCGGCACACGGGGGAGGTGTCGCCACAACGACAACTGTTTCTTCGCCTGGCCTGATTTGAAGAGTATGAACCATCTGTGCTTTCTTGGCCTTTGGTGGGGCCTGTACCTAAGCCATCATTTCAACTAGGGAGAGAGGAGTTCCATGAGTGGATGGAGCTCTTCTTTTTCTGCTCTTTATTAACCACTGAGGCAGCAGGGGTGGCTTTTCTACCAGAGTCTATTCTCTTGGTTCTTCCCTGGTGTCCTATGGCTGTTGTTCCTCAGTGGTGGGGACCTCATCCGTCCCTTTCCCTGTGTCTTCTTCTTCAAAAATATCTGCCTCGAAAACATCCATCTCCTCAGCCTTGTCCTTTGTATCTATTTCTTGGTCTAGAATTTCATTGGCTTCCTCGGGGATTTCCTCTTCGTGTTGCTCTTGTTGCTCGGCCTCTACCACCAGGGCTTCTTCTTCAGTTGGCACATCTTTCGGCAGTAGAGGAGGTACCGGGCCGAGATTTAAAGTTTGGGCCACGATAATTACCTACCTAAAGGTCACCCCTAGGAGTGGCGCTTGGAACATGGTAGCTGGGGTTACGGTTATTCCCAAAGGTCCAGTTCCCCCAGCAGATGCCATTTGTTCACTTTTCCTTTGTTGGTCCACCCCCAAACCTTGCATCTCTGGAACCTTGGAGGAAATCCCCAGCTCTGGTTCTTTTTCCTTTATCTATTCCTCCTACTCCTATGTAGGCTCTTGTTCCACGACTTCTTGTTCTGCAGTTGGGACTTCTATCTTTGTTTGTCTATTGTCCCCCTGCAGGTTTCCAAACTCATCGGTTGCAAAGACATCATCAAATTCTTCCTGCGCAGGGGGACTGGTCGGGACTTTGGCAGGCTCTACTTCCTTCTCTAGCTCTGGGGAACTAGAAGAGAGGATTTCTAATTGTTGGGTCTAGGACGTTCCCAACCCCGGCTCTGCTTCCTTCTCCAGATTTGGGGAACTAGAAGAGAGGATTTCTACTTGTTGGGTCTGGGACGTTCCCAACCCCGACTCTGCCTTAGGCTTTTGGTTAAGTTTCTTCTTTCTTCGGGTAACCAAGGGTGGCCCTGCATCTCTTATTGTTGCTACCTCTGTGGGATCCACCCCCATTACCATCACCATTAAGGCTGCCAGTGATGGGGAGGAAGAGGGACGAATTGGCCCGGCCATGAGTACTGGAGTGGCTAGCCATGTTATTAATTTCTCCCTCATCTATTGGGAGGCTGCCACTGACTATTTTATCTATTCTTTTATGGGGACTTCTTGTGTAGGAGGGGTCATATCTATTTCTTTTCCTTTATCCACCCTCTGTGAAGAAGTCCCAGCCCCCAGAGTCAATTTTGGTGCGAGCTGGGCTGCTCGGTGGGTACTTCTGGGGCACACCTTCTTGAAGTAGGCATGACTTCGCTCGACCACCTCTCGGGTGAAGTCCTCAATTGTAGGCCATTCTTGGGCATCCCAATTTCTTGGTGGGAGGGTCATTGTATTGATCCCTTTTGCCTTGTACTGGGGATCGATAGTGGGGGCGACGTTTGAGAAGTCCTTCAGGAACTTTCAAAGCTTCAACCTTTCCATCATGCCTACCGTCATCCTGACGTAGTGCCAGCTCTGCACCTCCACGTCATCTTGGCAATCTTCCTAGAAATCCTCCATATCGATGTGATGGGGCTCCAAAGCCTGAGGAAGTGCAATTTTGCTGTGCAAATCAAAAAATTTCTGCGCCAAATAAAATTCTTCCAAGTTGTAGCTTTTTAGTTCATTATCCACCTCTTTTGCGGTGGCCAGGCTGCATGAGTAGTTCCCACAAATGATTGGGAATGGGATATTGGGTATCTTCTTCAAGGAAAAGAGTGCACGCACCTCCATTATTTGCCTACAGTATTCCAAGAGCACGATCTTGTCCCCACAGTGTTTGGGCAACAAGTAGGGTTTCCCAGAGAAGTCGATGACCCTAATATAAGTGTGTTGTTGGAATTGGATGTAGTAATGTCCATAACTCTGGACCAAATGCATCGCCTCTGAGGATAGGTGGTATCCTGCATCCCGAGTGGGTGTGAGCATGTGATAGTAAATGAACGCATCATTTACCTAGAAGAAACTGGGGAAGCTAGCCTCCCATTGAACTTGTGGGAAATGGTCCCATGGTGCCTTTTGTCTTAGGCCAATCCCAAGCATGCCATCTGTAAGTAGCCCATGGGAGTGGGGCCTCTATTGTGCCAGGGCCCAGAAAACATAGGAAGTCATGTAAAATTTCTTCTTCCTAGTTAGTTGAAGAAACTGGGAGTCGACATGGTTGGAAATTATGGCTGCCCAGTCAAAGTATTCCCCCTTGGTGGAGATGCTAAGGAGGAAGTAATACATCCATTTGGAAAATTTTTGGGTAGAGGGCTACCCAAAGACCCGGGCCAATGCTATCATTCCCATCTGAATGCTCTCTTTGAACTCAGACCTGGGAATCTCTATCTTCATCCTCTTGGGGTCCCTCTTTGGAACCTTGAGCCAGTGAGTGTTCATGTATACTCGAGCGGCATCCTCCAACTGTGTGAATTGGGTCAAGGCATCTGACCTTGTAACCATAGAAGCCTTGGTGAATTGAGGGATCCCCAAACCCGCCTTGAATGTGTCAGGGTCAAGGGATACCAAAGGAGTAGGGTATCCGATTGGTTCCACGGCTGCGAGTATAACAGCCCAAATAGAGGAGTTGTAATTGGCGGCCAGCATTAGGAGAAGCTCCGAAGCTTGTATAGAGCAAGGGAAATAGGCCGCCTTAAGGATCCCGGAGTCTCTAACATTGATGGCCAGCTGGTCTCCAGCCTGTCACTGGATGTACATGATTTTTACCAAGGCCTACATTTCTGGCCATGTCCCGATGCTGGTGTCAGTAATGAGTTTAACTTTGGACTCGATCTTCAAGCCCATAATAACACTTTCTTGCATGAACTTCATGGTTAGGGGCAATTTCCCCAGGGCCCTTTCCATTTTGGATTTTACCGCTGCCCTAGTAGCCGTTGCGGAAGGTAGTTCTAGACTTTTGGGTGGAGAGGATGCCGATGCCTCAGACATGTTTGGGAAGTGAACCCCAGAAACCTGCAAGGCAAAGCGACCGTCAGAATGTATTAACAAATAAATATTTTGGGGTTTGGAGATCTTACCACCGTGATGCCTAATTTTCCTAAAAAGTTAGTTTCATTCAAAAAGGAACCGAAAAGCACATGCATTACATAAAATTAAGATTTGACTGAACATCTGAGTCTAGGAATTTTATCACACTTGGTAAAGACATGGGATGGATGATGGTAGGAGACCCAGAGCCTAGAGAAGTAACCGTTGGTGAGGATGTGTAAAAAGGAAAGTCATCAAGCCTGCGTGGGCACCACGTGCGTAGGTATTAAATAGGAGTTATGGTGATGACGGCGGGGCCAACTGTCTGAACGCACAAAAAGTGAAGGCCACTTGGCTGGAATTGATTGCGTGCATGGGACATAAATGAGGGTTTGGTTGGTTTTACAGAGGAGAGAGAAAACCACCTATTTGAAACTGGCCGAGAGCCGAGTTTCAAATAGGTGGTTTCCTACCCTGAGATGAGTTTACAGGCGGAAAACTAGCAACATAGGCAACTCGAACACCTTGCTAAGCTACCTGGAAGGATATACATGAAATATACATGGAAAGCTGAGGGATATATACATGGGAATGGGAGGATATACAATGAAGATACTTGAATGTAGACAAATATATACACCATGGAATGACATCTGCAGAAAACCAAGCAAGGAACAGAGTATATACACCTTTATACATAATCTAAAAACCAGCGACTTCTACGTAGAGGGAAGACAACCCTCTAGCAGAGCCGACCCACCAACAGACGGCAAAACAAGAAAAGAAAACAAACAGAATCGAAGGAAAACAAAGGAAAATAAGATAGAAGAAACACTAGACAAACAAAAAGAAAATAAAAAGGCAGGAACATAGACACCAACTTGAGAATTCTGAAAGGTGGAGGAAAGGAGGAAGTTACCATGGGAGCTCTGCAATAGCTATAGCTGCCAATCGATCACAACCTGATACTACGAAGCACTCACAATCACCTGAAAGAGATGGAAGTGTTTAGCATTGATTGTCATTAGTTCTCTACAAATCACTCTATAATCAGTCTAAAATTGCTCTGAGTGCTCGAGTGTTTTAATCACGATAAATGTGAAAGTGACAGATAACTTCTATTTATACCCGTGGTAAAAAGGCAATCCTCCTCCTTCCGGCAATCTCCGGACAAGCGAACCTCCGGACCTCGGGGCCCAGGGATTCCCCGCGATGATCACCTTATGAACATCGTGGCAAAGAATCCCAGAGTTCAGAATCTGGATCCCAATGAAGAACAACCTCTAGGACTGGAGTCCCAGAGATTAGAAACCAGCCAAACAAAACATAACAATGGGGAAGAAAACCCCAGAGAAAGAAAACAAAAGGCGAGAAGGCAAGAGCAACAAGCAAAAAAAAAAAAACAAAGGAAAAAGAAAAAAGGGGGACCCAACATTTTGCACACAAAATGTAGGGACGGGGATGCAGGGCATAACACCCCCCTCTATATTAATTGGAGTAGGGGCCCCACACACACCCCTAAAATTCTATGGCCCAAGGTGGGTGGGAGCCCTATTATTATATTATTGGCATTGAACCAGCAGGGAAACCCTACTATTTTAAGGGCTCACTATTGCCTCCCACCCACCCCTAGATATAGTAATTGCTAGGAGTGTTTCTTATTCCATTTGCATCCCTCCCTAACTCCTATGGTGGATGAGTGTTCTACCTATGCATACCATGGCTCAAGGTAGTGTCATGGCACTTTTGTTTATGGTGGCCGTGTATTCATCTATTGCCTATGTCTCAATGGACTGATTTTCGAGGAGGTGGCTCACGAGTGAATGAGATTGTTGCCCAGATATAGTTGGATGCCCCCGAGGGTCCTTACCTATTGGATGAGATGGATGAGCCGCCACCCCTTCATTCAAATTTGTGATGCGTCATTTGATTTGGATTGAGATACAAGCAAGCCATGGATGGAATTGGCCCTACTATTCTAAGGGGGGCTGGCCGCATTCAGATGTGGAGTCGGTAGGCCCTGTTCAGCTGGTTGTGATGAAAGTGCCTAGAGAAACTATAGGATGGCCCTTTACCCTTTCCCTTTCCCAACCCTTACATGTCATAGGGGTAGGGGTAGGGGCCCCCTTTCTATATTATTGGGTGGGAATAAATACAATAAATAATGTCACCGATTCCGATCTGCCTATTTCTGCATTGCTTGCTCGTCACCCTGTAATGATGGTTGTTAATCTTCCTGCGCAACTCCATAATGGGCTTCTTAGATATAGTGAACTGAAATAAATGAGGATTGAATTATTCCCCTTGAACACCCAATAATTATCATTAGAGGGAATTCCCGACACTCCTTATGATCAACCTACTCAGCTTAATTCTATATGTCACATGTCTCCTCCCAAACTGACCTTTCCCCCCACCTCTCCCCTACCCCTACCCTACTATTCTAACTAGTGGCCACCCTGTTCACATGCATATAGGGAACTATGAGTCATGTGACATATCTAATGGATGATAGCATCCAGCTGAAAAGGTGCCAATAAGTTTTAAGAAATGGATAGGCTTTGGAAGGAAACTTTAGCTCTTATAGTCTGAGAAGAGCCCATAGGAAGGATAGGCAATAGGAACGTAAAAAAATCAATATGACAACTTTTAATACCTTTCAAAAAAATAGCTTAACATGAAGGGGTCGATGCCCCAACCCCTACTATTTTAAGGTAAGAGCCCTACTATTATAAAGGGAATTGACTGAGGGAAGTAAAATTGCCCCACATCCTGATAAAGGAATGAGAGGCCCCTACTATTATAAGGTGGGGGAAAGGGTGGGGAGCGAGATCATTTCTTAATAATTAGTCTCCATTGTGGAGAGTTGGGAGTCAGATGTTTCATCACTGTGCACCAGATGATCTCTCTCATATACCAATAGTTTAACTGCGTTTGATAAGGAAGATTAGGATGTTCGGTATGCCCCGCGAGGGCAATATAACCTATCACCTAGTGGTTCACGCAAAAACTTCCTTTAGGAAACAAGTGATTAAAGCTCGCATCCTCACAATGTTCCCAAAATTTTCCAATCATATTATTGTGCCTTATCCTTCTATATTATTGTAGGGGTAGGGGCTAGAAGAATTTGAATCTAGATTAGTAGCAGAAGGAAAAATGGGAGAAAGTGTTTATGGTTATTTTGCTAAATATTGAAAGGGAGAGCCCCCCAACATAGAAATAGAGTATGTGGGCTGATCCAAATTATTAGTATCCAAACATTAGGGGGCTGCCCCCTACCCTAACCCCATGAGCTGATGGGCCATCCCTCCACTCCACATCTCATTCTTCATAATTCTTGCTCGGTTGTCGTAAGGTTATCATCCCTCATGCTCCAATCAAAACTTTATCCAATTTGAGAAAGTTGGGTAGGGTCTTCTGAGGTATAAATACCCCTACTATTCTAAGGGACCCACTATTCTAAGGGGGTTCCCCCTTACCCCCCCATGCATGCACAAGGAGGTAGATTATTGTAGGTCCATAGAACCATAAAATTTGAGGTAGGGTGCAGTTGTCTTTTTAGGTATACTAATTGGGAACATTCTAGCTCAGAGTGGAGAAGTGTCAATGCCAAGAGGTGGTGATCCCACCTCCCCACACTCCTGCCGAAAAGACTTTTTTGGGGATGGTAAATAGATGTGTGTGTGTGTGTGTGAAATATTGCACCTATTACCTGTGGCACAACACTTCAATAGATCATTATATTAGTGGAAAACATGGTTAGATGAGCATATAAAGAAATAAAATCTACCTATTGCTTTCTAACTAAGAAGAGTATGATAAGAAATATAACAGCCCTTAGTTTATGTTACTATTAGTGACATATATGACTTAGCATGAAAGATTTGAGTTAAAACAAACTATTTATTCATTAAGCATGCATATTATCTCTAAAAAAATGAGCATTATAACAATGCATGATAATGAAACTATCTAAATCTTAGCAACATAACAATGTATTTTCAATCTAAAAATCAAGCTTATTTTTTCTCAAAAACCCCTTCTATTTATAGAAGAATGAGGTGAGAGAGGGGGGACAAAGTGCATTAATGGAGTTGAAAAACTCATTAATGAAGTGTAAGAGGAATTAATGCCTTGGGCATTAATGAAGCATGGTGGAGGCAAATGCATTAAATTCTATATTAAATGTGAGCAATTAAGAGGCATGGGTAGGGTTACAAGTCAAGCTTGAGAAGGTGGACTTGAGGAAAGGAATCTTGAGATTCTTTGACTTTCTCAAGTGGGTTGAGTCCTTAGTCACTCCTTAATGGAATGTGACAATAGTAGGAGGTGGGTTAGGATAGAATTAGGATTAGAATTAGATTTAGCAAGGGTGAAAGAGTTGGGATAGGTTCAAACCCAGAGTCAAAGTGGTTGAAGTGGGTTAGGTTCGGATTTAGAGGAATATTAATGAAATGGATAAACTTATTTAATTCATTCAAAAATAGGAAT
This sequence comes from Thuja plicata, assembly GCA_018584345.1. Taxonomy (NCBI): domain Eukaryota; kingdom Viridiplantae; phylum Streptophyta; class Pinopsida; order Cupressales; family Cupressaceae; genus Thuja; species Thuja plicata. The sequence goes on along the minus strand of MU224681.1, from coordinate 1,121,969 downwards.
ATCAATTATTTAAGCTTTTAATTACTTTTTAATAATCAATAGGACTATAGCCAATTTAATTAAATTAATTAGGCTAGGGGAATGGGTTTTTTTTACAATTGAGAAATTGATTTAGGGTATTATTTATATCCTAGTAAATCAATTATTTTAGCCATGTATTTGATTGATTTTGGTTTTGGGTAAAAGTAATTAATTTAGTGATTTGATCACTTTAGGAGATTAAATTGATTTCAAAAGAATTATGCCAAGCAGTAACAAGGTCACTTGAACATAATTGGGGGTATGATCACACTTAGGGAAAATAGGGTCTATAGTCAAAGCAGACCAAATCCAGGTGGTTACATTTTCCCCGCTTTGAATTGATGTGCGAGTAGCGCATTGATTCAAAGAAAGTTTTTGATTTTGACTTTTGAAAGATTGAGAATTTTTCTTATGATTGAGTGAAATGCCTGATGAGATTAGTTTCACACTTGATCAAACTATAATGATAGAATTGACTTTGCACTTGGTTTTCGTACAATGGTCAATACGCAAAAGATCTTAAAGATACCAATTCTGAACTTGGTTGTCATCCAAAGATTTATAATATTGGTTCTGAACTTGGTTGTCATTCAAAATCCAGTATGAAGCTGCCAAGAGCTTAGTAAGAATCTTTTAAAATGAGTAAACACAAGATATCCATCTTATGAGAACCAAATCTTTTTATCCAACAGTTCTGGCTTAGTCAAGGAAACTGTCATGCCCCTAGTTTTTTGATAACGAAGTCATTTTTAATGTTGTTTTGAGCAATAATTTGATTGATGATAGTGTGATCATGCTCCCTTGGGAACAAAATCAAACAAAAAATATAATCCCTCTGTTGAAATGATGTATCACTTGCATGGAATGGATAGGGAAAGAAAGAATGGAGTAGAAGAAGTGAAGAAATGAAGGTGTGTTTTGAGAAAACACACTTGTACCAAGTTAATCACGCTTTAAAAGGTGAGTTCAATTTTGTCCCCGATTTATTAAAAATTTTAGGAATCATGGGTATGTAAATATCTTGGATTTCAAATGAATTAAAAATAGAAAAGAGTTTGAGCTCAAATCCTTAAGTTGTTCTTTCAAAAATGAGTCATGTAATCTCTAAATGCAGCTACATGTAGACTCTTAGGACTGTCACTGATTTGCAGATATTGGAACATTTTATCATCATTGGGCACTTTTTGGAATGGATACCATTTGATATTACAACCATCAATAATACCTACTGATATTATGAAAGTATGAATACTATGTTTTATTTGAAATGTCATAAATAGACTTAGGCATCAAGGCATAGAAGCCAGGATAACAAAATAGTCACCTTCCTTTTAATATATCAGAATCTGTGTAAGGCAAGCTATTGGACCTGCAATGACCTTGAAAATTCATATCCTTGGGTAAATTATGCTTCGTATACCTTAGAGAGAATCTGAGTTTAGAAAATAGACAAGGAAATTATTTCAACCTCACTGTAGTTTACACATTACAAAGATCGAGATATATGTGGCTATCCACTAATGGTGGCAGCTCTTACCATAAACATCCAAGTTAGGTGAAATTTATAGGATTATTAGGAACAATCACCATACATAGAAAACCAAGAAAATGTTATGCCCCCTATCCTTGCGACTCTTCATCTTTGTGTAGACATCATGGATTAACTCAGAAGACATAACAACTATCAATTGTGAATCAATCAAATAAAATTTATAACTGCTTAGATGCCCCCAGTGAAAGAATCATGGGTAGATAAAAGAGTCATAATTAAACCAAGATCAAACTGTGTTTAGGTAGTTTTGATAAATACTATTGATTCATTTTTCAAGCGCAATGGAGATTCATCAATCAAAAGTTCAGAATTCAAGCAATATGTGTTCCATGTCTGTGTATAACCTTCTTCCTGTTTGCAATCCAATGTAGGTTGTAGAAACACCATTCATGTTAGTGCAATGTTTGTGTCATCCTTGTTTTGTGAAAGGGATATTTTGGTGAAAACATCGAGTATCATCGGGTCAAGAGACAAAACATCCTATGAGAACCTAGCAGACACAACCTATCATACTAGAAAAGATACCCTTAGTGTATAATGATTTGATCCTAAGAAAGAAATGCAGATAATTCCCAAGTGAGGATAAGATTTTTGTTTAGGAAACAAAGTCAACGTCTTAGCACAAGTATAATCGTGAAGGGTTAGTATTAGCAATGCATTTATAGATGGAGCACAGAATACAAGTGACGCCTGATTGCCTGGTTTTCACCACTCAGCAAGACCTTTTATTCTTTTTGCTACCTGGTATTTTACCAGGTTGTCATCAAGGCACTTTTCTCTTTTTTAATTTTTTTTTTCTATTTTCACTTTTTTGAATGTTTTTTTAGTATCATGGTGCCTGTTTTCTAGGTTTTCACCAAGCATACCTTTCTTTAGGACTTTTTCCACTATTTCTGGATTTCCTTCAGGATCAATTTTCTGAATGTTTTTGGTATTTTCTGAGAACTATTTATTGTACAGGCTTTGCTAGCTAAACATTAAGCGTAGAACCTTTTCAAATGTAGAGTATTGATAGGATTTGGAAGAACCTCTCCCTCAGGTTAGCTAGTTGATAAGCTCTAGTCCCAAAAGTAGCAGTGATAACATAAGGTCCTAGCTAGTTAGGTTCAAATTTCCCCTTATGTTCTCTGTTGGGATGGTTCTTAGAATTCTCCTTTAGGATGAGATCCCCTATTTTAAATTGGTGTGGTTTAACCTTTTTATTGTACCCCTTGGACATGCATTCCTGGTACACATTCAGATGATCAAATGCCTGTTGTTTGCGCTCATCAAGTAGGTCTAAATAATTTACCCTATCAATGCGGTATTGTTCATCAGTAACAAGACCTTGTAAAGATATCTGCAAAGATTGGATTTCAACCTCAATAGGTAGCACTTCTTCAGTGCCATAGACTAAGGAAAATGGCGTGGCTCCAGTTGGTGTTTTGATGCTTGTTCTATAGGCCCATAGTGTCAGATTTAGTTGTAGATGCCAGTCTCAACCAGACTTACTTACAGTTCGGTGTAGGATCTTGAGAATATTCTTGTTAGATGCCTCAACCTGTCCATTACCTTGAGGATAATAGATTGAGGAGGAGTGTTGAGTAATTTGGAACTATTCACAAAGGTCATCAATGTCTTGATTTTTAAATTGGCCCCCATTGCCTATTACAATTGATGAGGGTATTCCATATCTATAGATAATGTAGTTCAGAATGAACATAGCCACCTTTTTCTAGTGGCTTTGATTAACAACACGACCTCAACCCACTTTGTAAAATAATTAGTGGCTGTAATGATGAGCTTGTGTCCATTTGAAGAATTGGGATATTTTTGTCCAGCCAAGTCAAAGGCCCATTGCTGAAATGGCCAATGTGTAATGAAAGGTATAAGTTCTCTGGCAGGAGCATGGATGAGGTTTCCATGTGTCTGGCATTTATGACATGTTTTGGAAAACTAAATAGCATCTTTTTCCATGTTAGGCCAGTAATAGCCTACTCTGAGTAGTTTCTTTGCTAGTGAAAATCTGTTTGAATGTGATCCACATACACCTTCGTGCACTTCTTTTAGTGCGTGATCTAACTCTTTGATTTCTAAACATCAAAGAAGCATACCGTCCAAACCTCACTGATATAAGTTATTAGTTATGAGGGCATAACATGATGCTGTCCTAATTAGGGCTCTTTTCTCATTTCTAGATAGATTGGTAGGAATAGTTTGGTCAGTTAGATAGGCAATGATTTTAGCATACTGAGATTGGTCTAGGGTGTTCAAAGCATAGATTACTTGATATTCAGGGGTATCAAAGGTAGGATAGGATAGTTCTTCAACCAAGAAGTCATAGTGAAATTGATCTTCCTCCAGTTGTAATAGGGATGCTAATGTAGCCATAGCATCTACAACTTTGTTCTCTATTCTGGGTATCTGCTAGAATGTGATGAAGACAAAATGCTTCTTTAGGTCATCAACCAATTGTTTGTAGGGTTTTTTCAATTTGATTTCTGGATTTGATTGTGTGTAGTTTGTAGGGTGTCAACTTTTCATCTTTTGTTTGATAATCTCCATTGAATTGATTGATAATGAGCTAGGAGTCACCATCCACATGTAACTCTACAATCTTCCATTCCATGGCAAGATTAAGACCATTTACCAGTGCATCATATTCAGAAATGTTGTTCATGCATGGAAACATCAATTTGCAAGACTTGGGTATCTTGTAGCCTTGAGGAGTTATGAATAGAAGTCTTCCCCAGAGCCTTGTTATGTGAAGGAACCGTTGAAGTAAATATTCCATGGATACTCCATTAGATGCAAATGGTCTCATAAGGGAATTCAATCTTTAAAGGTTCATCATCTTCAAGTGGTGAATTAGCTAATTGATCTACAAGGACTTGTCCTTTAATAGCTCTTCAGTCTACATACTCAATGTCAAATTCACTTAGAATGAGGACCCATTTCCCCAAACACCCTGTTAATGTTTTTTTTCTCAAAAGGTACTTTAAAGGATCAATCCTAGCAATGTGCCTTATTGTATGTGAGAGCATGTAGTGTCTCAATCTTTTTGATGCGAAGATGACTGTGAAGAATTCTTTCTCAATAATACTATAATTGAGCTCATAGGAGACTAGTGTTCTACGGATGTAGTAGATAGCTCTTTCTTACTTAGTTTCATCCTCTTGTGTGAGAAACACTCCAAGTGATGTGGTTGTAGCTGAAATATACAGGAGTGATGACTTTTTGTGAATAGGCACCATAAGAATAGGAGGAGTAGCCAAGTACCCTTTTAATTCTCTAAAGTTGGCTTCACAGTCTTCATCCCATTTGAAGGTGACCCCTTTATGTAGCAATTTGGTAAAGGGTTGTGCTCTGTCATCAAGTTGTGACATGAACCTCTTGATTGATTGAAGTCTCCCTTGTAATGTCCTCATTTGACTGATGTTGCAGGGAGGAGTCATCTCTAGAATAGCTTTGACCTTTGCAGGATCTACCTCAATTCCCTTCGCTGAAACAAAAAACCCTAATAGCTTTCCTGGTTGGACCCCAAAGGCACATTTATTTGGATTGAAATTGAGTTGAAATTGCTCCATACAATCCAATATCTTTCTTAAGTTAGTAATGTGAGTGCTCCTTTCTTTGGATTTAGCTAAGGTGTCATCTACGTAATCCTCCATGTTTTTATGCATCATATCATGGAATATAGTAGTCATTTCTCTTTGATACGTAGCACCAGAAATATTTAACCCAAATGGCATGATGTTCCAGAAAAAGGTGCCCCATGCGCATGTAAATGTGGTTTTCTCTTGATCCTCAAGGGAAATTTTTATTTGATTTAGCCTGAGAACCCATATGTTAATGAATACACTTGGTAGCCTATTGTGAGGTCTATGATCATATCAATGTTAGGTAGGGGGAAATTGTCCTTAGGATAGGCCTTGTTTAAGTCTCTGAAGTCTATATAGATCTTGATAGATTTATCAAATTTAGATACTGGGACCACATTGGAGATCTACTGTGCATAAGCAATGACTCTGATGAATCCATCTTTCAACAATTTCTCTAGCTCTACCTTTACTAGTAAGGACACACAAGGATACATCTTTCTAAGTTTCTGTTTCACAGGCTTGATCCTTAGAGCTATAGATAAGTGGTGCATTATTAATTTAGGATCCAGCCCATGCATATCTATATAAGACCATGCAAAGTTGATCTTCTTCTCTTTCAGGAATTTGGTGAACTGTGTCTTTTCCTCTTCTGACAAAGATTGTGGTAGGTGGAATATTTGAGGATATTGAATTATGCCCAGATTAACTGGCTATGTTGGCTCTATCAAAACTAAAGACCTTTCTTGAAAGTTCTTAGAGAGGATATCAAGAATCTCATCCTTTGACACATCTGAGAGGTTTTCACCATTAGATACATCTTTTCTTTTACTATTTTAGGATCTGACACTGCCACAACGTGGTTTTCACTGTCACTTCCATTTTTGTTTTTATTTTTCAATTTTTGACTGAGAAAATTGATATCCTCCTGTGACATGTTCATGCTCCTTGCAATGGTGGAAGAAGGGTAGTGTTCACAAGCATTTAGATAGCAATCCAAGGTTTAGTCATTGGGAAAGTTGAGGATAGGACCAGGATTTGTACTAGTCTAATGAATTACATCTGGGTTTATCAAAGAAAAGGAATCAGACTCTTTGAAGGATAGCATCACGTTAGCATCATGACTATAAACTAACATGACATGTCCTATTAAGTTAATTTCTTTGATGTTTATATCAATAAGAGTTAGATCATTGTTAAAAGGGTCATTGTTAGTTATATGCTGACCAAACTCTAGTGACTCGTCAGTAGAACTTTCATCATCATCTCTTCATAAAAGGAGGCTTCTTTCTTGTTGCCTTTGAAGTTCTTCTAGACTTATGAGAACACCATTCTCTCTATCAATGATTGGGGGAAGGAACTCTTCCTCTACTTTAGGAATATCACTATTGTTGGGAGTAGTGTTAGAATGTTCATTGGGTGCTGATGGAGCTGCAAACATGTGAATCACATCTATTTTAATGTCTTCTGTGGCGAAAAAGAGCTCATCCCATTCATAATCATGAGAGTCTATTACTTCATCATCAGACCTATTTAATAATTCTACAATAGTTATCTGGTGTACTCGGTTAGCTATTTGTGGATCAAAGTGTGGTAAATCAAGGACATGTGTGATTGTGACTAGCTGCCCCCAGTTAGGATGTGAATCTTGTTGTCAGGGTGTGTGTTTAGTAACTGTTGCTATCAACGGTATCTTTGGATTATCTGTTGTTGTATCACTTACCTCTTTAATAGGAGGTTGTGTTAACAAAGGTGTCCAAAGATTTTGTGGTACCTCAAAGCTTGGTACATAGCGCTCTCCTTAATAGTTAGGATTCTCTGTGCTGATATGTAATAATATTTCTCCATAGGGTCATTTGAACACAATTGGGGGTATGATCACACTTAGGGAAAATAGGGTCTGTAGTCAGAGCATACCAAACCTAGGTGGTTACAAGATGTGTCGCAAGCACTTTACTAGCTCTTGGGACTCCTACTAACATTTATTCTTGGGCTACTCACCCTTCTATCCGTAGGGATCTCCACTATCAAGCCACCAGACATCAAAGGAAATCCCCCCTAAGAGGGGGAGAAGACTCCTCCAACAAAAAATATAGCACCAGAGAATCCTACAGGTTCCTCACAGAAAAACCTATAGGCCAAAAGAGCTACAACTCCAATAGGATTGGAAATAAACCAAAGCGTACCAGTAAGCGCTAATGAAGAAAAAATGGAAGAATAAAATAATACTAAAATATTAGTTAGTGCCCCTCCTTCTGAGCCCTCTAATTCCCAGTTTAGAATGAAAAACCAACTTTAATTCTTTAAAGCGCTCGCCTACTATAGGGCCCTGGAAACATTAGCTAGGGCATTCAGGGTGGGAATAGAAGGCAGGGTGGGAGGAAAAAAGAGGTTGCCCCCCTTTTGCATGAAGAAGGGGAACTATGATTCCAATGACATATACCCTCTGTACTTTATCCCCTGCACACCCAAGGAAAATAGCCATGGAACTAATAGCCACCCATTTAGTTATCCTTTTGTTCAGTTAGAAACACTCAGCATGGCCCCTCTCTATTCAGTATAGGCCCTTCCTACCCTCTCTCTTCAGAAAGGCCCTACCTAGAAACTCAAAAAACACTCTACATAAACAAAGAGATACATATACATAGACTAACAAATAGACCCCACCTTTTTTGTTATGTACAAGAGAGAACTGAGAACTAACAGAATAGAGAAAAGCAACAAGGGTAACACACAACCTTTCCTACCTAAATAAAATGAATAGAGCACCATTATAGTTTAGTAGGGTGATAACATCCTTCTTCTGAACTACCTTCCTACCTCCAACCCCACCAAGGCTTCTCCCACTGGCTTGGTGCTATTGCGCATAGCCTATAAGCCCTAGGGTGGGTGCGATAGTGCAGGTTGGTGTGTTTTTCCCTAGAAGATGAAGATTTATAAATGAAAGGAAATGCCCTTACCCTTCTCCTTTCAATAGTAGTTGGTGGGGGTAGGGTAGATCGATGGGTAGGAGGGCCAACATAATAATACTTCAGCTCAAAGTTCCATATTATAGTAAATATCCAATGAGGTGAGGCTATAATTCTCCTTGATTCCCAAGGAGAAGAAAGAGAGCACACCTGTATAGCCTGCTCTCCTCCCTCTTGAGTCAAGAGAGGGGCAAGGTATGCCAACACATGCTCTCTCTCTTCTACTCAGGGATGAAAGAGAGACCTCCTACTCCTACTCCTGTGTGCTATTCTCCTCAACCCTATATCTCTATCTCTCAAAAATTTTAGTTTTATTTAGTTAGGAAACTACTCTTGGAGGAGAGCTTGACCTACCTATCCTATATATAGATGAGGGGAGGGTAGTAGTCATTTTTTTAGTGCATGGGAGAGGTCAAGTCCAGTGTTAGGTTGAGTTACTATTACACTACTATTAAGTGAGTACGGTTTCCTACCTAAAGTAAATGAAGTGTCGAGTCCATAGTGTAGAGTTACTATTATTTTACACTCACACAACATGTGTTGTATTTTTACCTTACCTTTAGGTGGGTGATGTCGCCTTTATAGAAGGAACCCTCATCCTTTACTTTAGCTTTACTTTAGGTAGGCGATGGTGATCCCTCATCCATCCGATCAAGATTTACTTTCCTTTCCCTTGACAATATAAAGGTAGGAGGCCAGTAGGTGATGGAATTGAATTCTATTCATTACTTATTGATGTGATGTGATGGGCCCTCACCAATAATAAAGGTAGGGGATTTAGCTTTAGCTTTACTTTAGGTAGGTGATGGTGATCCCTCATCTGTACCCCTATCATGTCATAAAAACACCCAACCCAAGGCATGCCTTTAGCACCGACCATATTGGCCTTAGGTGGGGTCTTGGACCCCACTATAGATAGGTTGTTTGTTTTCCCTAGTAGTGGACTTTAGATATTGATTATTTCTTCTTTGATACTGGTGAGCATGATTCTCATTCTAATTAGAGGATTCATACTTGCCTGGAGGGGTGGAGGCACTGAACCTGCTGTGATTTCTAGTTTCCATTCCAAGGGGTCCATCGACGAAAGCTCCTCAAATTCTATGGGGAAAAAGAATCGGTTAGCAGGGCAAAAAGGACTGATGAAAGCAAACAATTAATATAGTAGGGGCCCTCCCACCTAGACTAAATTCCTTGTAGATGGGAAGTATGTGGGGTGGGTAGGGGCTTATCTGTTGGTAAATATCAAGATGTGGTAAGAAAATGTTTGTCCTTAGAATAGTAGGGCCTCCACCTATTGGTCAGTATCATGAATGGGGTGGCTCTACCTATAAAATAGTAGAGGAGTGATATCAACATTGAGAAGAGAAGAGAAGGCATGGGAGCTCTAGCCAAGCCTCAAAGAGGATTTCATTTATTTGAAATTCTAGTATGCTTAACCGACTGGCCCCCCAGGAGGTTTCATTTCTTATCTTTTCCTAACCCTTTAGAATAGTAGGGGCATTGAGTGAGGAGGGTGAGGATTTTGTCTAGTTGGCGAGTCTAAAAAATATCCTTCGATCCTAGTCTGGTTAGCCTCAAATATGACCTACATCCTTGCGTTGATTGGATCATAGAAACTAGAGTATAGGGGGTGGAGGTAGGGAATTTATGCTTGTGAAACAACTATAGATAGTTGGGATCCTATCCTAAAGGATCCTCTCAATTATAGAAAAAATTCTACCTCTATTGGGAAACATAAAGGGAGTAGACAAGAAGGCAGTGGAGAGAGCCCGCACAACTTGCTGAATGATTTGATTTGCAACCCCCTTTTGAATAATACAATAATGGGGGCCACCCATCTCTATGCAATTTCCACCCAGCTATGGATCAGAATTGGATGATCTTGTTCTGGGAGATAGATATCCCACTTAGTATCAGCTAGGGCTCATGTAATGAGATATTTGGGCTAGGCCAATGTAGAATATGTGAAAAGATGCTACATAGGATCACCTGCTTCTCATCATTTTATTCTATGTAGCATTTAATGATGAAAAGTGGGGGACAATAATCTCAATAGAGGGTTATAGGTGCTCGAAAAAGAAAGCCCCATTGAAGTGAGAAGGGTACGTATGCCCTTCCACATCTATTGAGTAGGGCTGCCTATAAATTGAAAGGGGCTTTTGTATCGAGCCACTCAGATTGATTCTTCAGTCAAGTCTTCTCCCTTCCCATTCTAGCCCCTTTACATTATAGGGAAGAGTGTTCAGCCACCCTTGATCATAGGAATGATAACCCACTTGATCATAGGAATGATGGCCTAATGAATGCATCTCATCGTACTATAGCCCTAGGCAACATTGGTCAATGAAAGAGTGAGATATGGCATATATGATGATTGGGAGACGCTTTATTGAGGTATCAGTTCTAAACAGGAAATAAACATTTCCCTATATTATAAAGGAGCCTTTCTTGCTGGCTTAAGCTATACCAATAGAGTGTAGCTAAATGCTATTCCACCTATAGAGTTGGAGATTCATGCTGGAGCTCATAACTGAACATGCACCTGTTGGATTACAACTATAGTTGAGATCTTTTTCTATTCAATTATGTAAGTTGGTTCCAGAACTACTTTATTTATCTATCTCAGCCATTGAACCCTTAGAATAGCTAGATAGGTCTATGGCCCTACTATTCTATGGGCTATTGAAAGAGGTTTTAGGGCCTCTAATTTAGTTTATAGTAGGTCTTCTCTGGGTCCCTATAGTTTAGTTCCCCCATCTCGCCCCAGCCTATTTTAAGCAGTTCTGAGACATTATACACTCTACTTATGCGGAGAGAGGAATTGGTCTACATTATCTCTATGAAGGCTATTCATGATGCTCCTCACTATTCCATAGAAAAGAGATCTTGAAACAACTATAGTAGTAGTAGAGGGGAACTAACCTTCTGAAATATATAGAAAGGGGCCCCCGCCTGGAACTAAACTAAATTTGAACTGAACTCTAAATAAAGAAGTTATTGTAAACTAAAGGCATTGAGTATTAATTATGGATTAGCATAGACTGACTTCCCTTAGAATAGTAGGGGCCATGTGGGAGGGAATTCTAGTTGTAAGATGGCATGGTTTTGTCAGATGATCACTTCAAATGTTGACAGTTGGGGTGCTCGGTTTCACTTTGTTCTTGCAAGATGCCAAGGGAAATGATTGAAGAGATAAATTTAACAAAACACTTGGGAATCCATCTATCCATATCAATATCACCCCCCTGGGAGGTTATGACTCACCTGAATAATGGGAGGTTTAATTAATGAAAGGTAGGGTGGAACCAAGAATAGGAACAAGAAATATCAATCAACAGTTCTGCTTCAGAATCGATATCAAGCCCCTTATCATCCACAGGGCCATACCTTGTTCCCTATTGATGATAAGGGGCTTTTCTGGAAGTGTGATTTTTCTCTGTATTACATACTACCTAACCTTACCTAAAATTCTATGGTCTATGGGGTGTCGTAACTCAAGAAAAAGCATCAATATCAAACACAAACAAACATTTAAGATTCAAGGAATGAATGGACGTGATCCCAAGTTCCACCCTACCTTTCATTAATTAAGCATTGAGTCCCCTACTATTCTAAGGTCATACATATTTCAAATTTGCTTCCACCCAACTTGACCTATCTAAAGGAGTTATTTAGAATGAATGTTGGAATGAGAGTTCCAATTGAGAATGGAGCAATTATAGAGAATTGGGTCAACCTGCCCTCAACCAATGACTTAGTGGAAGTATCTATAGTTGGAGTGAAAATTCTTGTTTCTCAATAAGGTGGATTGAATCTATTATGTACGTAAAAATATTGGTCCTTTCATTTGATTGATGAAACAAATACCAGGATTTGCCATTGGGTCACTCACTGGCACTTACAGGTACTTCTCTCTTTTCCATTATTGGCTCCCACCCTATAGGTTCACATGTAGGGGATGTTGGAGTGGGCCAAGTTTTCCCTTCAATTGATCATGTTGTGTTTCTATTCACTATCTGGTTCAGTTGGTTCATTGTTAGGCTGCTTTCATCGCTGAGTTGCTCGCCGACCGAGGCTTGGTTCCGGAATTTCTCTACTAAAGAGAAACTGGGCTAATGGATTGATTAGGATAGATGGATAGGGCCTCCAACATTCAAGGTTCCTACTCCTACCTTTCCAAAAATTATAGAAGGGGGCCCCTGGAAAAGGATGCCTGGCCTAGCTCCCCTACCCCACTAATTGAATCAAAAAAGTGGTAGTCCTCTCCTAGTGTAGTAATAGATAAAACCCTGATCTTAGTAGTTCTGCCCATTATTCTATAGGCTCACCTAGATTTCTTGGAGTTCATGATAGAGGTATCGATAAGCATCCATCCATAGTCAGAGAAACCCTGTCACTTTCTCTCTTTTCCCCCTGGTTTGAGGAAGGAATTTATCTTCAGCAAGGAATGCACTCCTATCACTAACACCTTGTAGGGTGCGGGCCCCTACTATTCTATGGTAGCTCATTTGATCAAATGAAGCCAGTCATGTGGGCCCTACTAGGGAACCAAATGGGCCAATTGAATGGGTGAGAAGAGGTAGTAGGGGATAGGCTATAATTCCTTTCATTCCTCTCACCAGATATAGATTACCTAAGTCAAGCTTTATTAAGCTTCCATCAATGCGTCATTCATGTACTCGGTAGGTCTCAGGGATGGCCAGTGACAAAGGGAATAGATTCTTAGATAAACCCCATGAATAATATAATAAGGGGCACACCTTCCTATGAATAGTAAGGGCATATTGCTTCTCTATACTTCCCACCCAACTCCTTAGAATAGTATGGCTAGTTAGGAAGAAGGGCCCTCATGCTTTAATCTTGATCACCATAAGAAACTCTAGGGTCAGCTCGTTCGATAAATCAATCTCAAGAGTCAATATCTCACCCAAACCCCTATACCTATTAATTCCAGCTATCACACCTGATGTAACTCTAACACTAACTCCCATTGATCAACCTTCTTTCCTTAGCTCATCAATCAACCGGGCCTCCCTTGGCCCCTAATGCTTTAATCCCTCATCCCTGGCCCTATTATTCTAAAGGGGCCCATATTGGCACATCTCTAGCTATGGACCCCAAGGGCCAATTATAGCTTTTAGAACCCCCTACAATAATATAGAAGGGGGGCCCCTACCCGCTACAATTTTTAGGGCCCACCGACTATAGCCCCTTTTTGTCTATAGTCAGGTAGATTATTGCCCAACTATAGCCCCTTTTTTTTTCTATAGTCAGGAAAATTATTCTAAGGGCCACCTATAAATATATTAATGTTTCCCAGCCAAAAACAACTATTATAGCGGTGAGAGGCTTTATGACTCCCTCCCAACCCTACATAGTTCAAACTAGTTTTGGGTGGCCCTATAAATTCTATGGCCATAGTATAGTTCTGGAAGACCCTGGCAGTCCTCCCACCCTACTACTGTAGTAGGTGGGTAGGGAATGGTGCCATTATCCCTCTGCATATATTATTGTGGGAGGATAGCCAGGGGTGGCTACAGGAGACACCCCGACCCTACTATTTATAAGGGGATGAACAATGAACTAGTTCATGGGAGCACCATCGGTTCATGTAGTGATCCTAGATCTATTATGTACATAACATGACTTTCAGCTCAGTCAAGAGATAGCTCCATGGATAGATCTACCATATTTAGTTTGGTGTCAAGGGAACTATAGATAGATTTGGGTTGAGTTATGTACGCGTAGGCCTAGGCTGCACCATAGTTCAGGTAGAGGGGGTCGAGGCCTGGCTATTGGCCTATATCTACTCAGTCATATCTACTTTACTTATGGGGCACCGGTTTGAGCTTCTAGATCTCTCTCATCAGTAATGATGTGTATGGATCATATGGATATAGATTAGAAGCACCCATAGAGAGAGCCATATTGATCTACCTACCTATACTATAGGGGAAATTTATAGATATATCTAGGTCAAATAAAAAATTATCAATTGATATTGGGGCCGGGACTGCCTGAACTATTTAAACATTTAGGGGTGCATCACTCTCTATAACCCCACAGTTAATAGAATAGGTGGGTGGTAATTTATAGATTTAGGGAGGTTGGTGGTTCACATAGCTTTCCGATCTATACATCATATATTTGGGGTGCCATATAGATAGGGTGCCTATATAGATATAGTTGCGATTGTATTTAGATAAATAGTTAACACTATCTAGACTAGACTAGACTAGACTACCCGACTGACTAGCCTATAGAGTCAACTAGATAGCTGTCTTGAATGGATAGATAGTGTAGGGGTGGGAGAGAGCTTCTTGACTATTCATAGCCCATAGCCACCTCCCCCCCAAGTTTAGAATAGAGTAGATTAGAGATCTGGATGGAGAGGACCCCCCAAATAGATAGCTAGATAGATAGTTCAGGGGTGAGGGTCGTCCAGATTTGATCCCAACTAGAGGGGGAGGAGGGCCATATCTAGTATTCACCCTAGTTCACAATCTATCTTAGGGAACTATCTATAAGACCACTAGGACACTCCCCCCAGATAGAGTTCAAGGGCTGAGCAGTCAAAGGGGTGGGTGGGTCAGAATGGGCCAGGATCATACACTTCAATGTAGCAGATCTGGTGTGATCACCTTGAACTCTCTATGGGACCCTTGAACTATCCCTATCCAAATAGAGGGGGGGAAATGGGAGAGCCCTAAACTGAACCAACTGCCACCCTAAACTAAGCTCTATATGGTAGGTCAACTCTATTGAGTCTAGTACACCCTCAGGTGGGGGGGAATTCTATAGAGGGGGGTGGGGGGAAGGCAGTTCTCTTCTATTCTATACATGATACAACCAACCCTCCACCTCTCTATAATAGCTGGTAGGGCACCCCCTCTATGAAAACTTGGGGCCCTTAGAACTATAATGGGGGGGTGGGTGGTCCTATTATTCTAGCAAGCACCCTTTTCTATATCAATGAGGTTGCACACCCTAACACATCCACCTCAAATCTGCTTCACATCTGAGAAATGCAGAATAATCCCCCTACTATTGCCCCTTTTTTATAGAATTGAGGGGCCACCTCACATTGATCTCTATCTCCCTACTAGTTGAGGTAGATGCATCAACCTAAAATGCTTTCAGAGAATCTCCCTACTATTCTATATGGACTCCCCAACATGCCCCTCAAATTCTATGGCGAGAACAGGCAGATAATGAGATGGACCAGAAGAATTAATATACACAATAGGGTTTAGGTGGAACACATATTCCATTAGTTCCTAGTGACCAAGCTTTTGACTGGCCATTCCTTTCCCATTTTTCCTAGTACTCTGGCCCGCCAGCCCACTAGAGGTAGGGTAGGGAATGCAGGGGAACAACCCTCCTCCCTCTGGTTGGAGATTATATCTCTCGCTAAATCAGATCATTCTCGATATGGGATAGGGTGTAGGCACTTTCATTTAACCGGTCAATTCTATCAATTGTTAGAAGGATCTTGGTCAGCCTCCCCACGCACCCTCTCATTATTCCAATGATCCCCCATTACACCTATTACCGATGAGGAACCTTGCTTTAGATCTATCTCAGGTATGGTCACTACACTCCAATCATTGTATCTCCAATCTCTGCCCCGATTGGTGCACCTATGGTTCTTGAGTTGTTGATGACCAAGAATAGGATTTATCCTCTAGTTTCAAAGGGTACTACTTACCACATATTCAAGTTAGATGGCTGGTGGTATGCATGGTAAGGTCACTGCTAACAAATGGTGGATGCATGGAGAATGCAATGAATTTGAGCTCCCCTACTATTATATGGGCCCTCTTGGTACTTGGATATTCCTCTAACACTTCTCACATTCCTGTTTCCTTTATTTTGCCATATCGACTACATTTATTGGATACCGCTGGGCCTGCTTCCTACGTACCAAGTAGACACCAAGTAGACTGATTCTCCCATAAAGACACCTTTTAATTTATGCCCAATCTTACCCATATGCTTCATCAAAATCCTACCCATTTCCCTCATATCTGAATCTGGGTGTTTATGGGGGCCCTAAATGGCATCTCCTCAATTATATATAGGGGGAAGGGGGGCTAAGGTTAACCCATAATCTTCATGAGATGAAGGATTCTACCATAAAAAACTATAGCCCTACTATTTATAAGGCCTATTTCCCTTACACATTGTAGGGAGATAGTAGGGCATA
The DNA here is from genome assembly GCA_018584345.1 of Thuja plicata. Classification (NCBI taxonomy): domain Eukaryota; kingdom Viridiplantae; phylum Streptophyta; class Pinopsida; order Cupressales; family Cupressaceae; genus Thuja; species Thuja plicata. Next base: position 1,105,643 of record MU224681.1, on the reverse strand, counting down.
ATATGAATTCAATGTGTGGATTCTAACAATAATAGGGCTCAAGATTCTATATGTAACATGCCCACCTTCATGAATAATCTAAAAGGGGGGCGCCCCCCAATCAAGGTATATTTTTGTAGGGGCACTTTCCATGCATGGGGGTGATCTTGAAATATTGAATGGAGTGAAGATTCCAGGCTAACCTTACCTTCATTCAATGAAGGTATACCGCTAACCTTACCTTCATTCCATTCAAATAAGGCCTCACCTTACCTTCATTCAATTCAGGCATTGGGAACAATAAGATATGTAGAGGGCACTCTAGAGGACAAGAGGTGGAGGTGGAGGCAATTGAGTCATTGAACAAACTCAAATATTCTATACATCCTAGAAAATGGTAGGGGGCCCACCCCCAACTATTGATATGTTACTTATAGAATCTGAAACCCCTACCTTCCCTATGGTGCACAATGGCAACTGCCCTACAATTCTATGGCGGGAGGGCTATGGTGCACAATGGGTTCTACCCTACAATTCTATGGGAGGGCCCATAAACTGAATGCCCTACTATTTTAGCCAAGAAGGTGAACCTATAGCCTATAGCCTCTCAAAATAGTGGGGTTCCCCTACTATTCTATGGCTCGCATGTTATGTATAGAATCTGCCACCTATAGAATGGTAGGTAGTGAATAATCTAAAAGGGGGCCCCTACTATGGCAAATGGGTAGATTACGAGATAACCTTATCCCTTCTAAATTATAGGATAGGTCGGCCCCTACTATTAGATTATTCCCATATAATTTGAGGCCCCAACCCCCTACAATAATATACCTCGGCACTGGGGGCGGCTGTGGAGTTTCACACCCAAATCCAACTATTCCTGAGTGGTGCGTGCAGAGGGATAACTAGAACTTGAATTGTTTCTAGCCTAGCCGCCCCCCTGTAATGTTCATGCCCTACGACATGCCCCCTTCATATTATTGCCAGTTGAATCTTGAATGAAATGTGCAGATGAGGTTAGCGGTATACCTTCATTATCATTTAGGTATGGTGGAATCCTGCAAACCTCAGTTTCATGAAATGAAGGATTCAGCCCCTTAACCTAAAATGGTTCTATAGAGGAAACCTTCATTTCATGAAGGTAAGTGATAACCTGGACGCTAGTGCCCTACCAATTGGGCTTAGCCCTAAAATTATATGGCCCCCCCTTTACCCTCGATGTGTAAGGATGGGCCCTGCAGAATCATAGGGGCCCTACCCTCCCACATCAATATAATCGCGAGAATGCTTGAACCCATGGATATGTGGTTGGTAATGTGATGCCACCTTTGACTAGCTGGGATTTTATGCTGGAAAAGAAAGAGATGGTGACTAGCTGAGGAGCATTGGTGGACTCGTTGATAGAAGTGAGCCTCAAATTATATGGAAATCAAATGGCCATGGTGGGCCATGCCCCCCACCTTGTAGGGTTGGGTGGGACTATAGTTTTGGAGGCTATAGATTAGGAGGGAGGGCCGCTACTATTCTATGGCCCTACTATTCTATGGCATTCTGGGGGGTTTAAATCATTCAGGCACTGAGTATAAGAAAGAGGGGTGAGCAAAAAGAAAGATGTGAATGAAAGAAGTCATATCCACCCACCTAAAAGGAAGCTTTAGCCAAATATAGGTGTAGTCGAGCCTCTCCACCATAGTATGTCAAGCTAAGCCAAACCTGCATGCAAGTTATCATTGCATGTTATCAAGGATAACATGCAGGCATCCTCCCTTTGCACAATCATTCAATTATGTGCCACTTAATACATATATATGACTGCGATGATCATCACTTCTTGTTCTATCATTATCCCTACCCCATAGATAGGTCAACCTTGCCTAACCTTTAGACTAGGAAAGTCATCATTGAATCGATGAGATCTTCCCGGGTGGACTAGAACTAGTGATGCAGGAGGTTGGGTGAGAGAGCATTGGGGTACTGGGAATAGAAGTGTTTTAGCAGCAGTAGTAAAGCTTTAGGCTATGTTGTAAGGCCCCATTAACTCCCATCTCTTATCTAGAAATTAGCAACTAATGGTAATAATTTCTCATTGCAAGTTCTAGTGTCACTTCAATCGAGCACTTCTATCTATTCTCGAGAGAGGATTGGAGGTGGGCCAAGGGGTACTCAACAACACTATCTCTGAGTTGGGTGGGGATTCTAGTTCCCCTATCCTACCTTTGTAGTTTCAAACCATATTGACTCTGCAGGAACATTATAGTTGTGAACTACCTACTATTATAACGGTCCTATTATTCTATGGAAAACATGGCCCCAGTGGGCCAACCACGGGCCTCTAGATATGGGGGTAGGGGCAGGGGCAGGGGCAGGGCTCCAGATATGGAGGTAGAGGCGGGGATATCACCACTATAGGACACCTTAAGAAATGACTAGATGGTAGGAAATGATTCACTCAAACAAGCCAATGAAGTGAAGGGAAACAAAGCCCTCCCTTTCTCTCTTCGCCAGAAGCAAGTGGTGACTCCATGGACTGGCCCTTTTCTGGTGTAGTGGGAGGGAATCAGCCGGTTTCCTATGTAGGGTGGGGGGAATTTATTTGATATAGTTGCACTGGCCTTCCTGGATAGAGAATAAAAGGGCGCGCAGACCTCCTACCATTCCCCCCCACCCTGGTACTCTAGTTGATAGTAGGGACCCTCCCAATCCTAATAACCATCCCAACATACTAATTCTAATAACCATTTCATCAAACTAACATGATCCAATTGATCTATATATGTAACATGATGTGTGAACCAATCATGTTACGTCTATATATATATATATGTATGTATGTATCATGTATCACGGGGTAGGCGACGACAACCCCTACTTGCTCTTGTTCGGGGCCTGGGTCATCATAAACACAACTATTAGAGTAAGGCAGGCTATGATTAGACGTAGTAGAAAAGTTGTTCCTATCCATGGGGTTTGAGACAAGATCTGTTCAAATAGAACCCAGTGTGCTTGGGTATATCTTTATGCTAACTGGGGGGACAAATCCCAACTCTAGAATCATAGAATGTCATTCTGATGTAGGAGATCGATCCTTAGAGATATATGGTGCTTTCTCCCTATTATAGGCATGCGCCTACTCTATATAGCTAGTAGCTGATAGCTGGGAGAGGGGCCTCTATAAATTGACTGATGGGTGATAGGCCTAAACTCTACTCTACTCTAATAGCTCTTGATGTTTGGGATAGGAGAAATCAACAATAGAAGCCTTAAAAAGGAACCCCTTTATAATAGTAGGGAAAGAATAGTATGGTAACTACTATTCTTCCCAACCCGATAGTAGTTATTTAAAGCCATTTATTTTAGTTAAATCCATTTAGTATAGTTGTTTTGTAAAGTTTTCTTTTCAAATTCAATTGATTATATATGCCCCCCATAGAATAGTAGGGCAAAAACTACCTAGCTGTTGGGTTGGAGTGAACCTTCATTGTGGGAGGTATGCTATTTATAGATGCATAGTTGGAAAAAATATTTGGCAGGGTGAAAAATTTGGATCCATTGAGACCCCACATCCAATGGTGTTGCAACATGATTTAATAATGGTGCTTCGCACTGATAATGGCCATCCATTAGAAATGGGTTCGAATCAATCTCTCTCCTAGGCCTTTCCCATCTCCTCCCGATGAACCGGTTGGGGGGGGCTATAGCTGGGTATGCAGATGTGATGACTAGTCTCTGGACCTATCACAGATTCAAATGGAAATGAGATATAGTTCCAATTCAATTTACATAGATTTTAGAATCAATTCTGTAACCACCGATCGAGAAGGGTAGAATCAGAGATCCATACGATTGGACCAGGTAAAAAGAGGTTCATTTGGGGTTGATCAAGTAGCTCACATGTAATTCCTAGCTAGAGAGAGAGCCTTTCCCTAGGGCACCTGCCAGTAACTGGATCAATCAGGAGGTCCCTTTCATCTAGTAGTTAGGTCTTTCTTCTCTCCCAAGGTGAACCAACTATTTCCCTAAATCATTCAGGTCACCATGATCTATCATACTATAAAAGTAACCTTGTACCATTATTGTCCAAGGGAAGCATCATATTTTGGACCTTTGTATCTGATTCACCCACTATAATGTACCGGTTAGCACCTGATAGAGCCATAAGTCGGTGGAGCACTAAGCATCATAGTGGTAACAGAATGCCCTACTAGTTTATGGGGAGCCCTAAAACTGCAAATTGAGACCAATCCAGTGGGTTCTTAATTACGCTATCTACTTGTAGACACCTAAAAAATGGTTAATTTCCTATGCCCTTTTTTTAACATGTGTTCTATATTTTGTGTTTGATCTTTTTCATTCACTAATATTGTGTCATTTTTCTATGTTGTCAATTACTAACATTTCTACTTTCTCTATCAAATTGATCATTTCCCAAATCATTTCCAAACCTTCCTAAACCAATCCTATTCGATCCTAAACTATCCCAAACCTTCCTAAACTGATCCTATTTTATCCTAAACCATTCCAAACCTTCCTAAATTATTTCAAATCTATCCTATTCTATTCCTAATCACTTGCAGAATTGTCTGGACTTATTCTGACTATTCTGGGGCATTGTCCAAGATCACCGATGCCTAATCAACCCAATTTCAAACCAATCAATCAAAACCATAATTCCAATTCAATCAATCTTATCATCTTTTTAGGAGCATTGTCCAAGATCATTGATGCTTCATACCCCCTTTATCAGTCATTGGATAACATTTTCAAAGATCATCGGTGTATCACTATCAATCTATAAATATCAATTAAATAGTGTTGTTCATTATTGTCAATACTATTTTTGATTATCATTTTAGGAACATTGTCAAAGATCATCGATGTCTCCCCTTTTCAATCTTACGACACCATCAAAGTTCATTGGCACTTTTCAATCATTTCCAATCATCATTATCTAGGTGCATTGTCAAAGCTCATCGATGCCTCATGATTTCCTAAAATATTTTGGAACCCTCAAAATTAACCCTAATCCTTATCAACATTATCAAACCCCTTTCAATTTGACATAAAAACCTTCAATTTGACCTATAACCCACTAATTTCCCCCTTTGGATGAATAACCCATAATTTATCCTAAGTCCTAATTTACTAAATAAACAAACTTTATTTATTCCCCATTTTTCCTAAGTCTCCAATAATTAATTAATTTTTATTAATTAATTAGCTAATTTCAATCTATGAGATTTTACAATTTCATAAATCTAATTTGATTTGGAGGAATATTTGAGAATATTGAATTATGGATTTGATTAAAGATTCATAATCTCACCTAAATATCATATCCCTTAATTGAGGATTCTCATCCCTATTAGGTGCTTCCTCAATATCTTCAATATCCTCCAGTATCTCCTCAATATCTCTCCCCCATTTCATGCTTCCAAGCATCTCACCAACCAAAATCTGCATTTATGCAAGGATCTTGTGCAATCTCACCAAATTGTACCTCATTTTCTATAAACTGGGTGCATTTCTATCATTCAAGGTTGAACCATGATATTTTGAGAGAACCTCAAGATCACTACCTCCTAGTAATTCTCATTATCAATTCAAGCTTTCAAAGTTCTTTGTGCAATTGGTGTTTTTCAAAGAGAAAGATATCAACCTCTATGGAGAAGAAAGGAGACCATTAGAACTACATATGAAGGGAGTTTTGCTTGTGTCATCTTGCATATATTTCAACTCTTGTTTCAAATGGTTTTAATGTTAGATTAGTTAGGGTAGCATATTGTTAGGGTTTGTGGTTACCTGTATATGCTTCTAACCCCTTTTTTGGTCTTACATTTGGTGAACCCGACATGAAATACACTTAACTGATGAATTTTTTTTTGTTTTTGTGTCTTTTTGAGGTTCTGGAAGAGAGCTACGCAGGTGGTTACAGAAGCTATGCACATGGTTAAAGGTTCTGTGCAGGTGGTCATACCACCTACACTTGCTATGCATGTGGTCATACATTTTGTGTAGGTGGTCATACCACCTACACTTGATGCGCAGGTGGTCATAGATTCTGTGCACGTGGTCATACAACCTGTGCTTGTTGTGCAGGCGGTCATACATTCTGCATAGGTGGTCACTATTTTTATACAGGTGGTAAGTCCTATGTAGGTGGTACCCAGACCTACACACTTGGAGCCCAGAGCTATGTAGGTGGCTTCTTAGCTGCAAATTTGGTCACGTGGGATGCTCCTTTAGGGTTTAGGATCATTTCTTGACTGTTTAGGAAGCCATTATGCATTTAGGGCTTCCTCCTCTACTTTTCTCTATTTTCAAGTTAAAATGAACCCTAATCTATTCCAATAAACCCTAAGTTTAGTTAATGAACTCTAATGTGGTAAATGAACTTCACATTTTCATTTTCAAAACCTAAAATAAACATACACATTTGTATTTGGGTTCCTAAAATGGATCTCAGCTAGTCTAGGGTTTCATGCTATCAAACTTGTTCAAATTTTAAGCAACTTGCAATCTAGCCTAACTAGGGGTGGAAATGAAGTGTTTCATGCAAGGTCAAGTTGTTTGAGTTTTCAATGCATTTAAAATGAACGTGCATATCTGATTTGGGGACTTAAAATGAACTCTAACATAGTTTAGGATCAAATGCGGATTTAGTCCTTAAGGTGTTCCTAAACTATTTTCATGTACATACAAGCTAGTTAGGGTTTCAATTTCATTTCAAATATTTGAAAATCAACCTAAATGACATGATTAATAAATCCTAGCTATATTTCTGATGTTTTTACATGTTTAGATGTTGAGAAAAGTTTTATTTTTACAAGTTTTGAGTCATTTTTAGGCTTCTAATTAGTTGCTGCACAGGTGGTCACTATTCTTGCATAGGTGGGAGCCTATTCCTACATAGGTGGTTTCCCTGATGCTACATAGGTGGTCATTGTTCCTACATAGGTGGTAAGAATGATGTTTTTCAATGCTATTTTTGGGTTTTTGCATTCCTATACTTGTTTCTACACTTAGATTACTTGATTTTGGTGTTACTGAGTAGTTTGTGCAGCATTATGGAAATCATGAAATGAAGACTAAATCCTAAAACTAGTAATGGTTTCAAATGTAGGACATTTTGTAGAAGACATTGTGTTTTCCCAAACTTTTGTGTTTTCTTTTTGTAGTTAGAAACACTTCACTTTGGTGCTTGAAATGAACCTTTTGCTTTCATGTGTCTAATGTGTTTTCTAGATTGTAAAACCCTAAGAATGATATGAGCGTATCCTCTCCCCTCGCCTTTTTGGATCTTGGGTGTAAGAGAAACTCATATCATTCTTATAGAGTGGCTACCTTCCAAGTGCTTTAGTAGAGCCAGTGAGAATGGATTCCCAACCGGTGACAGGCTAAAAGCCAAGCCCATCCAACCGGGATAAAAATATGCCATTGTGATTAATCTCTCAATGGATGGGTGTTGAATGCATTATACTGGGAATAAGATCTCCCTTAGTACCCTTGTGGTGCATTAAAACCTACAGAACGTAACTTCTGTAAGTTGGGAGGCCTCCATAATGGAGATAATATGCCACACGTATAATCACCCAAACAAATGCCCTTATTAAACACCATGTCATAGTAGCCAAAAACCTTCTATTTGTTGGTGCGGAAGGTCAAAGAACAACTAAGATGCCCCACACTTTTGTGGCTATTGGTCGAGACAAAAATCTCTTGGGAAGTGATGTCCCTTGGGAGTTGAAGCTTGGAGTGCCTGAGAAGTGAGTGCACATGTAAGGAGGAGCCCGTTCCTCCAAGCTTCTAGGTTGTTCGCTATTAGTAAGCATGACTAAACTTCAGTTCAAGTGGGGATTCAACATATACTTTCCTTCCTATCCTTAGGAAGTGGTGTGTTTATTCATTTTACAACAGCCATTCTAAATGATGTTTTTTTTGTGGGTGTTCAAACCTTAATAAAAAAGACATCTTAAAAACACTCTCCTTAAATAACACATTTTCCAAATCAATCTTCAAGAACAATCAAATGGTCACAACAAACCTTGTCTTTGAGTAAACATATGGAACATTGCACTTTTCACTTGGAACCTTTTGGCATGCTTGATAGCCTTCATATTGCATATTCCTGACCTAATCTCCTTGCATTGTGCATTTCAAAAATTCCTTTCATTATAGACCTCATTGAAATCCTCATTATAGTCCCTTTTGCATAAGTCCTAATCATAGTTCTCTTGCATACATGGCTCATTTTTAGACCCTCCTTAAAAACTTTGCAAACAATCCTAGAAAGTATCCAGATCATGGAACCTCTCTTTATGAAGTTGAAAATAGGATCTTGACTTGATCCCCCTTTTTCCAAATTTCAAACCCCCTATCCTTATCAATTTTGACTTATTCCACCTTTATCATGATGGATTTGACCTAAGCCTTTTTATCAAACTTGTCCTTTGTTCTACCCATCAAAGAGAAGAGTAGACAGTCACTCAAAGGACCAGATGTGTGCAGTCAGTCAAAGTACAAAATGTGTGTGGTCAGTCTAAGGACCAAGATTAGATGGTCTAACATGTATTAGTCAACTCATGAAAAAGGATAGGTAAAATAGTCTACCAAATTATGTTATGTTATTCAACCAATCCCGAATATAGGAAAAGGAGACCGATCTGGCCTACCAAATTATGTTATGATAGTGTAATCTCTCTATCATGGTTAAAGTAAACATGATATATGCAATATGGAGGCTATGTATGGCCCCTTTAAGATGGAAAATAAGCATTATTTTTTTATCTTAAGGAAATAATGAACAAGGATAAAGCAATGTCAACATCAAGACAATATCCACAAGCAACACCTAGTCCAAACCAAAGAGGTCACAACTCCTATGAGGTCAAGATAAGAAAATTAATTACCATGAAAACCTAATAGAAAAAAATTAAAATTTTATGATCAAGGATACATATCCTTGATGTAAATCAATGTTTCTAAGTAAGATTGGATGTCACATGATAAACAAATACCACTTATGAAAGGGAAAAGTGTGGAGTAACATAATAGGGACTTAGATGTTATTTAAAGGAATCGGTAATGAAAAATAACTCATTGCAATGTGATATGTGAATAAAATCATTATGAATGAGTTATTTTATTTTGTAGTGTAAGGCTTGACATTCATTATAAGATTGGTCATGATATTAGTGATACATGCAGAAAGCAAGATTCATAAGATTTTGACTTCTTTTCTTTTTTTGTTTAGGCCTAGTAATCACCTTAGCACCAAAAAGGTTAGGAAAAAGAATTTCTTGATTAAATATAGATATAGGAGAAGTATTTTGTGATGAAGGAGAGGATGTGGAAAAAGGAGGAAACTCAAAAAAATGCTTCAATAGGTTTCTTACTATTACCCATGATTTTTTGCACACCTCATGAACCATGTTTGGGATTGTGATTCCCAATAGTTTTAACATTAAGAGTAATTGTTTGTGGTTTTTTGTAAGTATTAATTCCTATTCCATAAGAATGTTCATGCCACTCATTTCCTAAGGGCGCTTGAATTCCTGTCACATATTTTCTATATCCATTCGCATTGAATCCATGCTTCATTAATAAATGGTAACCAGGGCCATAACAAGAAGCCATATAAAAATAATTTAATGGAGCCACATAGGTCACTATGGACATCATCATAGTTAGGTTTGATAGTTTATAAAGATTCATTAGGAGTGGAAGAAGAAACAAAATTATTACTAAGCTCATTAGAGAGAGGATTTACGATGTTGGACTCTTTGTTAGGTTTAGATTATTTAAGGTTCAATATTGAGACTTTGCACTCTCCAATATAGGTAGGTGTGAAATCTAAGGATCCCCGATCATCATATGAAAGGACACTAGTAGAATGAGGATCACGCTTAGAGTCTTGATAATTTTTTTCTCCAATAGACACATATTTATTTCTTGACTCAGTATTCAAAGAACTATTCAGTCTATCATGTTTCATAAGTGTGTACATCATATTTTTGTAGATAAAATTGACTTTTTGATGAAGAGTGGAAGGACCGACATGCATTTCATTTAACCAAGGTCTACCCAAAATAATATTTTAATTAAGGGGTCCAGGCATGACATGAATAGGAGTGTCTAAAATAACATGACCTACCTTAATAGGCAAGTTAATGATACCCAATATTTTATTAGTAATTTTGTCAAAGCCACAAATAGGAATGCAATCATGTTTAATAGTTAAACCATAAGTTATGATATCTTTCAACATGTCCATACTAAAAAAATTAATTCTGGACCCATTGTCAATTTCGGAGCTACAAACATGAGATTAACATTGATAAGGATAACCACCATATGGGAATCATGTTGATCTTGAACATTTTTAGAAGGTAAATAATTGTTGATAAAGACAATTTGAGCTAGGACAAGCGTAGCATGCATACATTCCAAAAAGGAATTGATATTATAATGATTAGGTGGTGGAGTTGGAAGAGTTGTTAAATATTTTTTTGAGGCTTCATGGTATGTAGGAATAGATTGAATAATTTACCAAAGGGAAATCTTACCAGGATTAGCATGTATTTTCTGTACCAAATCATATTCCTTTCCAAGATGTTGAGGAAGATGGGGTCGAGGAGGAAGCATACGTTGAGAAGGTAGGAGAGAATTAGGAACAACCATATTAGTAGGTTGAGGATTTTTTCTTGTATGATAGGTATGAGCCACCACATGATATTCCTTAATAAAATCCAAAGGAGTCCTAGATTTTCCTTTCAGGGTGATAATTGGTTTATTAGGAGTTTGAAAAGAACTTTGTTGATTATATCATTTAACCGTAATCACAAATGTAGTGAAAGTTTGAGACGGTTTTTGAGGATAGACCTTAATAGTAACCACATTTTTCTAGGTGTTTGGAATGAATTATATTGAGTGTATCCTTTGACTATTATCACACGCTTGTTTCCTACCATAGGTTGAGGATGAACAATAACATTGACTTGATCAAGCTCTTTACTATTCATGATTTCGTCACTATAAGGGAGAGAATTATGGAAATAAATAATTATATGATCCTATTTTTCCAATATGTCCTTATAATAGGGAGAAGGGATGTCATTCAATGCTTCATCTCTAGAAGGAGTGTCAAATTTAGGTAAGGTGATATTAATAAAAGTATTTATAATATCCTCCTCTTGCTCTGAAATATCCTCATACAGGGGATACATCTTAGGGGAAAGGTCACCATCATATATGAATGTGTTATAAATGCCAACAATTATATCATCTTATTTTATGGAGGTTTCTTCATGAGGAGGAGAATAATCAATGTTATTGTCCAAGGGTTCATCCCAAATAGGAGAATCATCAAGGATGGGGAAATCTTTGTGAATTAGGACCACTTTAGGAGAGGAATCATCATGAATCACTTGAGGTTGATCCCTAAAAGGAAAAGTATGGGAGGGAAAGTAGGATAAAGTATTTGTCTCTTGTATCAAAATGTCTTCATGAAAGAGAGATCAATCAATGTCTTTATCCAAGGGTTCATCCCAAATAGGATAATCATAAAGTCT
>MU224681.1:1064623-1094047 GCA_018584345.1 Thuja plicata | reverse complement strand
TTCATGAAAGAGAGATCAATCAATGTCTTTATCCAAGGGTTCATCCCAAATAGGATAATCATAAAGTCTAGGAACATCTCTATGAATAAAGAAAAATTTAGGAGAGGAATAATTATGACTAATTAAGTCATGATATTTATAAGGAAAGTGATGGAGAGAAAAGTAGGGTAAAGTATCATTTTCTTGCACCAAAATATCTTGATGAGGGAGATACATTTTAGTAGAAGGATCAACATCGTCTTGCAAGATCTCACACTTTGGAGGGAGAATGTATGAAGACATTTTAATATACTCCTCTTTTGCTAAAAAAATTTCATGAGTGGTATTGATTTTGGGAGGTAAAATAGTGTGACTATGAATGAAGTTAAGAACTAAACCATCATCATATGCATGAAATGAAACATTTTGAAAGTCTTGAAAGAAACTTGAAATTTAACTAGTAAATCATGATAACAACTCCATTCATGTAATAAAAGTATGAATACATACAAAATGCATAAAATGAAATGTTTTTGTGTTTATTTTGTAATTATTTTGAAACATGTAATCACTAAAATTAAATACAAGAATACAATGGATCCATGAATCAATGTAATGCATGAAAAGAAAGTCTAAATACATAGAATGCCTACAAGGTAGATCTAGACATGGAGGATCTAAAAAAAATCAAAATGATATACAAATTCATAGAGTGTAGAAATATGATGTAAATGCATACAAATTAGATCTAGGTGTTTACATGTATAGGAGGAAGTCTAGCACCAAATTCAGAATGGAAATGTTATGAGTCAGGTTCACCAAAATGTACAATATAAAATGGTGAGAAATGCTAGGATATAGATCAATCACCAAATCATATTGTACATTGGAATAAAAACCTACCCCTAAACCAATCTGATTAGTATAACCCAAAAAGGATGAATGAGTTCTAATGCAATATCTAGGTAACAAGGGGATTTGTGTATTCCTTATGGAATATAGTGTGATTATGATATGCAAATGCATGAAAGAGACTTATGCTATGAAAAAGGAAATGATTGCAAGAAAGATATGATATTAGGCCTCATGCATAAAAGTAAATGCAAGATGAAAAAAATAAGAATGATCTCACCTTGAAAACTAGGAGAGGAGGAACAAACTTGAAATATGGAAATGACTGTCACAAAATTGTCAAAACTAGGAACCGGTCTAGATCTGGAACTCTGAGACCTATATTTTATGAAAATGAAATGTTCATTTGCAAAGGACAGTGTCGACCCAATTTGGCCTTGTCCAAGAAATTTCTCCTTTAACTATGAAATTATGGATCTGAAACCTGAAAGAAGATATTATTGCACATAAGAAAGAAGGGGAGTTTTTTCTGGAAGGGCCTTTCCTTGGTCAAGCCCCTATATAGGAATTGACCTTGAAATGAAATTGAAGTTGAATAAGTAAATTTAATCTAGATTTGAAACACAAATCACCTTATACCTCAATGATGCAATGCCTCTTTAGAGATGATCATAAATGTTCATGAAATAGCTTGGAATCCATAAAAACCCGATAGAAAATCATGAAACCAAACACTTGAATGATGAATGGTGTAGTTTTCCACAATGTTGTATTAAGGAAGAAAGAGAAGAAGAAGACTTGATGGATGATTGTAGATCTCCTCCCTTGATTTAAAACTCCTTTTCCTAGCCTCCAATGGGGAAAGTAGATAGATATATGGAAGGAAATTCCTTGAATGTAAAATGGAAATTATGGAATGAAGGCTTGAAATACTTGATGGCTACCTTGCACTTAAATGCTTGATGGTCTTTAATTCTTGATAATGGATGCCTTCACTTTCTTGAACTTGGATCTCTTCAATGCATAATAGATTAATTGCATGAAGATGTATCTTCAATTATAGGTATGTAATGGATTTATCATAGATGTGAGAATGTGAGGGACATGTCTCCTTTTATACACATTTTGGGGCTCAAATTTTGCAAGGCTGACCCCAATTAAGAATCTAGGAGAAACAACCTTGCATCAAGCCTAGAACCCACTAAAAAGGAGTTCCCTAGGAAAAGGCCAACATAAGTCGACCTTATCCAGGCATAATTTTTTAAAGTTAGCCAAGGAAAAAGGGGTGTGTTCTAAAAGGGAGATCTAAAACTCTAGTTTATCAAGAAATTAGGGAAACTCTTGAGATGTAAAAGACATGTAAAATGGCCTAGATGGAAGATTAATTATGTGATTGGATGGTAAATGGGAAATCATGAATAGAAGAGAGATCCATCCTAAAGATTTGAACAAATATTTTTAATTCAAAGGTTGTAAAAGGGATAGAAGGATGTGAAATCAATATGGTAACCTATAGATGCTAAAATGGGGCTAAAAATGAGCACCTAATAAGGGTGCTTACCTTTTAGGATGATACAATAGTAAATGATAGGGAATAGGATCCTCTTCCTACTTAAAAAGAATGCATCTATTAGGGAGTTAGAAGCCCCTTTTTAATGAAGCTATCTTGAGTTCAAATTCTATTGTGGAGATCTTTTCACCCCAAAAAAATCAATTTTAGGGATCAAAAAGGGGTTCAAAACCTTCCCCCAAGATTTTGAAGAGGAATTCTCCTTGGACGGAAAACTATAAGCCGACTTCATAGAAAAATGTCCCTTTCATCTTTCCACCAAATAAGTTTATCTTCCATAGGAAAAAAAGGATTCTGACCCTTCTAAGATTCCCCATAAGCTCCCTATATTTTTGAAGCATGTACAATTATTTCATGCAGTATTGGGTAAGGTTCATCCACCTCCAAGTTAGACAAATGTAGTCAATCACTCTATGGTCAAACATTCTTTTAGTAACATACATTAACCCCCTAAGACTTGAGTAAGCATCCAACCTTCCTTCACTAACCTAGATATCTTCCCAAAACTTGATACTCCTACCATCTCCCATAGACCACTTCAGACCAGATTGGATAGTAATCTTTCATTTAAAAAAAAATATTCCAAATATTAGAACCAGTGAGGATACCAAAGGTGATAAAAATTTTATAGAAACTATCAAAATTAAGATATTTGGCCTTCATGAAAATTCTCCACTCAATATTCTCTAAAGTAATCTTCTATCCCATCCTAGCAAGAAAAGATTCATTCAAGACAACAATTTTCTTGATCCTGAGTCCTAGAAGATGCTTAGGCTTACAAATAGTGTCCATTTAACTAGTGTTAATTTTCCTCTATTCTAGTCCATAGAAAGGATCATTGAAGTCTTTCTATTTTTTCGGCAATAGCCCAAGAGATTTTGAATATGGATAGGAAATAAATGGGGATGCCTTGAGAAGCTGGAGATTCCCTACACTAATAGGAAGATTAACTTTCCAACCCTCCAATTTTATCCACATACATTCTAGACTGGTATTATAGTAAGAGAAACACTTTTAAAACCCAAGACATTCTTGATTTTATTATGCAGCTCCTTTTTTGAATTAAAAAAGTAGATAATTTAAATTTTTAATAATTAATATGTTGACCTAAGACCTAGCATAACTAGTCAAAAAAGCCTTCCACTCCCTAGCCTCCACATATGTACTTATCCCAAATAGAAAAGTGGCATCCACAAAGTTCTATAAGACTAAGCGGAGAAGGGTGGATGCAACTTTCACCCCTTTAATTCTTCCCAAACAAGCCATTTTGAGGAAATTTCAGCCAACCACCTTTATAATCATTATGAAAAGATATGGGGAAAGGGTGCCCCCTTGCTTTGATCACCTTCTCAAAATCAAAAAACCCCTAGAGATACCATTAACAAGGATAGAAAATATGAAAATTCCCACACATTCTCTGATCAAGATGATGATGAACTATAACTAATTGAATGTTTGAAGATGTTAAGTTGATAATCACTGAGCTACAAAAAGTTAATGCAAGACATTAAATAAATTTATATATTGTATTGTCATTGATGTTAACTTGACATAATCTGACTCGTCATATAAATATTCTCAAAGAATTCAAAGAACCAAAGAGATAAAGGTTATGTTATCAGTAATCCATAAAAGTTTAGGATACACCAAGTGACAAAAAACATCGATGGATAATGCACACCAAAGGATAGAGAACCCTGAGCAGAAGTCACAGTGATACTCAAGAAAGATACCCAAGCAAGAATTATCGAGAAGAACCTAAGTCATACTGGAGTAGAACAAAAATTCACAGTGTTGCCCGACGGATAGACAACCCCGACAGACAGAGATACCTGAGGAAAACTGTAGTCAAGTCCAAGAAAACAAGGAGTCAAACACCGATAAGAACTAAAGTTCATAAATGACAAAAGAATTAGCTGGAAAGAGCTAAATATGGAGTTAACTAATTGATTACATTGTTTTCATCGACCACTTAAAAGATACAAATAAGGTAGAGATTAAACCTAGGTTTATTGCAATTGTCAAGGAGAAATTTGTGAGATAAAACTAAAGCAAGCATTAAATAAAGAATGGAAAGATTTTTGGATCACATCAAGAACAAGAAAGACAAGGACTTAGAAATGGTGAAATCATATCTATAAAAGAGACAAGATAATTCATTATGAATTGGGGGGGAGAATAGAAGAGGATGCTGAAGAGAATACTAGTGAAGGTAAGAAGTCTTCATACAGTCCTCATCAAACAAGCTGAAGAACACATCTAAACATTTATATGGACACTGAGCAACAACGAAGAAATAGCTTCACCAAGCAGAAAGAAGTGGAGCAAAGGAACATAAAAGAAACATTGATCAGAAAGGTATTATGAGCTTACAATAGATCTAAACATATGAAAGATTAAGTTGTATTTATGAATAGATCATATAATGTTTCAGTTTAACCATTGATTTAGAAAATCTCTTAATAGAGTGGGATTTAACTATCCTTTATATATTGAGATACATCCCAAGGAGTATCAAAAAGTTTCTCATGAAGATAGCATAGTGAAATGCCAGATATCAAGTGAAAAAATATTATATTTAAATCCTCTAACAAGGTCATACTTAACAGTGTTTTTGTAACCTTTAACATGGTTGGCTCTTCACTGAGCTCACTTTAGAAGAGTGAAAATTTTTGGTTGCCGGTCCCAAGTAGCTTTTCCCCTAACAGGGTTTCCACGTTAAAAATCCATGTGTCAAATGTGTATATGGTTCATTTCTTTAATTTTTTTCTTTACACATTACTAAAATAGGATTGATTGGTAAACACTAAGTTATTTGATGTATTTTGGTAAAGGCTAGACTGCTATTCGGTAAAGCTTAAGAAGAAGGATAAACATTGTATTCTGAGAAGTAGTTATTTGATAAGATTATTTAAAGGCATACATCTTATAAGAATGAAGATAAATAGAGGTTTATATATGTGGTATAAATTTTTTAGGTTGATTTATTGTATAAAGGTGAAGAAGGAATATTTCTAGGGTATTCTGCGAAAAGAAAGGCTTATAAATGTCTTAACAAATCCTCTAACAAAACCATTGAAAGTGCAAATGTCAAAATAGATGATTTTACTAAGAAAAATGATCAGGAAAGTAGAAAGGAAATAGAAGAATAAAATAGGTTTGTATATAGTGAAGATCCTGACACTCTGCCCAAGCAATAGTGCATCGCTCTCAAGCAATAGAATAATGCACCCGAGCATCAGGCTACAAGCACTAAAAATCACAAAATTGCTCAAAATGATGTCCTGAGCATTGGAGATTAGAATGAAGCTCAAAATGATGATCGAAATGGTGAAAAAAGAGTTGAACTGGTACTTTCCAAGTATGTCTAAACACACCATCTATAGAACCATATCATAGGAGACAAGAAGGCTAGAATGGGAACAAGAAGTAAGTCACTGAACACTAGATGTTTAATTTGTGATTTTGGGCCTAAATATGTTAATAATGCACTTGAAAATGAATAATGGGTCAGCTCTATGAATGAAGAGATAGAACAGATTGAGAAGAAAAAAACATGGACATTAGTACCTAGACCAGTTGACAAAAATGTCATTGGTACCAAATGGATATTTAGAAACAAGCTGAATGAGAATGGAGAAGTCACAAGGAAAAAAGTAAGGTTAGTATGCAAGGGGTATGCACAAGAAGAAGGTATTCACTATGGAGAAACCTTTTCACACATTTCTAGACTCGAAGGAGTCAGAATTCTACTTGTTTATGTTGCATTCAAAGGATTCAAGGTATACCAAATGTATGTCAAATCTGCATTCCTAAATGGAATACTAGAAGAAGAGGTATACATTGAACAAACAGAAGGGTTTGTTAATCTTAACAATAGAAACATGGCTTTTAGACTACACAAAACCTTGTCTAGATTGAAATAAGCACCAATAGCATGGTATGAAAGACTTCACTCCCATCTCATAAGTATCAAATTTGTAAGAACAAGTGAAAATAGTAATCTGTATTTAAAAGAAGATACCGATGATAACATTTTGATTGCTGAAATATTTGTTGATGATATCATATTTGGTGGTAATGATATGTTATGCAGATAATTTTCTAATGAAATGAGCAAAGAGTTTGAGATGCCAATGTTTGGGGAGATCAAATTCTTTCTTTGTTTATAGATTCTTCAACAAGATGTAGACATCTATATCACACAATCAAAATACATCAAGGAAGTGTTGAAGATATTCAAGATGGAAGATTCCAAACCAGTTGGAGCACCTATGGAAACTAGATGCAAGCTGAGAAAGGAAGACAAGTCAACCGAGGTAAATCAGACCCTATAAAGATCTATGATTGGCAAACTCATGTATGTTGTTCATACTAGACTAGATATAGCACATGCAGTTGGAATAGTTGCAAGATTCTCTGCTAATCCCAAAGAATCACACATGACTGCTGTCAAAAGAATTCTAAGATATGTAAATAATACCGAAGACTATGGTTTATGGTATAAAAGAGAAGGCAAATTTGAGCTTCAATTCTATACAAATGTTGATTGGGCTAGAAACTTAGATGACAGAAAGAGCACAATAGGAGGAGCATTCTTTATGGGTGACAAACTTGTCACATGGATAAGTAAGAAGCAAGGATACATCTCACAATCTATTGTAGAAGAAAAATATGTGGCTGCTGTTACAAATTTCTCTAACATTGCATGGATGAAGCAATTAATGGAAGGTATGAATATGAAAATTATTGAAACAATGATTATCTATTGTGACAATACCAATACAATAAACATATCAAAGAACACAGTCATGCATGCTAAGACAAAGCATATTGCTATCAAGTATCATTACTTAAGGGAAAAAGTGCAAGAGAAAGAGGTGATACTAGAATATGTTCAATCCAAGGAACAATTAGTAGACATATTCACAAAGCCATTTCCTAAAGATACATTTGAGTACCAGAGAAAGAGATTAGGGGTCCAACCCTTGTCAATTTATCACTAAGATGACTAAGAGGCTGCATCGGCCTACACATAACTAGAAGATCATTCATGTTGATGCAAGCAAAGAGATGGACTACAAAGACAAATTAGTACACAACACGGTACTTATCTACACCGAACACCAGAGTTATTGTATTGTTGATAGAAAGGTAAATTTAAGGAGTATATTATAAAAAAGAGGAAAGATATAGTTTGGCATTGCTGTCAAAGAGAGAGAGTATATCCATATGAAATATCCATCACAAATCATCAAAAGGGAGAGAAGTATCCTAAGGTAGAGAAGACCCAAAGGGAGAGAGTATATCCATATGATATATCTATTATTGTCAAAGGAAAAAGAGACATGATTAGAATTATCAATTAAGGAGAGGAACAGTCAAAGGGAGAGAAAACATTCATCTAAGGAAGAAGAGATTCTACAAAAAAGAAAAAAAAAAGAATCAGAAGTTGCTACAACTATTCAATGAAGGGGATAAAGAATAAAAAAGTACTCTGTAAGAACCAAATCTAAAATAAAAGAGCTTACCAAGAGTCAGAGATTTGCATTAGTTATAGAAAAATAAGTTTGGTATAAATTAAGGAACTACAACTAATATATTTCATATTGTATTGGTAGTAATGTAGTATGTTGCCATCAATGCCAAAGGGATAATTTGATGAACTATAACTGATTGAATGTTTGAAGATGTTAAGTTGATGATCACCAAGCTGCAGAAAGTTAATGCAAGACATTAAATCAGTTAACGTATTGTATTTTCATTGATGTCAACTTGATATAATCTGATTGGTCATATAAATATTGTCAAAGACTTAAAAGAACCAAAGAGATAGATGTTATGTTATCAGTAATGCATAAAATTTTAGTATACACCAAGTGACAACAAACACCAATGGACAATGTACATCGACGAAAAGAGAACCTTGAGTAGAAGTCATAGTGATACCCGAGCAAGCATTACCAAGAAGAACCTAAGTGATATCCGAGCGAGCTGAACTGAAAGTCACAGTGTTTCCCAATGGATAGAGAACCCCGATGGATAGAGATGTTCAAGGATAGCTATAGTCAAGACCGAGAAAACAAGGAGTTAAACACCGATAAGAAATGAAGTTCATAAATGACAAAAGACTTAGCTAGAAGGATCTAAATATGGAGTTAACTGATTGATTACATTTTTTTCATCGACCAGTTAAAAGCTATAGATAAGAAAGAGATTAAAGCTAGTTTTATCCCATTTGTCAAGGAGAAATCTATAGGATAAAACTAAAGCAAGCTTTAAAGAAAGAATGTTGAGATTTTTGGATCACGTCAAGAAAAGGAAAAATAAGGACTTAGAAATGGTGAAATCATGTCTATAAAAGAGGCAAGCTAATTCACTATGAATTGTGGGGAGAACATATAAGGATGCTGAAGAGAACACTAGTGAAGATAAGAAGTCTTCATACAGTCCTGATCAAACAAGATGAAGAACAAAGCTAAATATTTTTGTGGACACCGAACAACAGAGAAGCAACAACATCACCAAGCAGAAAGAAGTGGAGCAAAGGAACATTGATTGGAAAGGTATTATGAGCTTACAATAGATCTGAACATCTGCAAGATTAAGTTGTATTTATGAACATATCATATACTATTTCAGTTTAACCATTGATTTAGAAAATCGCTTAATAGAGTGGGGTTTAACTATCCTTTATCTATTGAGATACATCCCAAGGAGTATCAAAAATTTTCTCATGAAGATAGCATAGTGAAATACCAGATATCAAGTGATAAAATATTATATTTAAATCCTCTAACAAGTTCACACTTAATAGTGTGTTTTTAAACTTTAACAGGGTTGGTTGTTCACCGAGCTCACTTCAGAAGAGTGAAAATTTTGGGTTACCGGTCCCAAGTGGTTTTTCCCCTAACAGGGTTTACAAGTTAAAAATGCATGTGTCAAATGTGTATATGGTTCATTTATTTAATGTTTTTCTTTACACATTACTAAAATAGGATTGATCGGTAAACACTAAGTTATTTACTATATTTTGGTAAAGGCTAGACTGCTATTTGATAAAGCTTAAGAAGAAGGATAAAAAATGTATTATGAGCAGTAATTTTTTGATAAGATTATTTAAAGGCATAAATCTTGTAGGATTGAAGATAACTAGAGGTTTACATATGTGGTATAAAGTTTTGGGTTGATTTTTTGGATTGATTTTTGAGGCCACTGATTCACCCCCCTCTTAGTTATTCTAACAATTGGTATCATAGCTTGTGTGCTTAGAAAGGGAGTTTAAAGACTCAAGCAAAAGATCACAAGATGAGAAAAAAGGATGTGCCTAAGTTGAACAAATACAAATTTGCATCATGGCAAAGTAGGATAAGACTCCATCTATCAGGTATTGGAAATGATGTTACTCAATAATTGGATACTGAATATGTGTTTCCTACTAGACCTCATACACTTGATCAACTGAGAGAAAATCATGAACACAACTCTATGATGATAGAACTTGATTACTCACTCTCTGATGCTAAATTTGAAGATGTCAAAACATGCACCACCGCAAAGAAAATGTTGGACAAATTGAAGCTAGTACATGGAGAAGATGCAAATGTACTAAGAGCTAAGGTAGAAAGCTTAAGAGGAAGGTTTGAAGACCTAAGAATGAAAGAAGGAGAAAACATCACTCAGTACAACTACATAATCAAAGAGGTAGTCAATGCTATCCACAAAGTTTGAGGTTTACTTAAAGAAGAAATAGTGGTAAGTAAAATCCTAAGAACCATAGTGCCTATTTATGCTATTAGAGTATGTACTATACAAGAAATGAGAGCAATAAAAAATTACAATGTCACTCTAGATAGTTTGGTTGGTAGACTTATTTCATTTGAGATGAATAATTTTGACAACAGTGTCTTACCATCTATTGAGTCTGCATTCAAATCTTCTTTAAAAATAAGTAAGTCAAGTCATAAACACGCTATGAGAAATGATAGTGAAAGTGGTAGTGAAGACCAAGAACTTGATGAGATTGAAGAACTAATGGCTAGAAGATTGTAGAGAGGCAATGGTAAATTACCATTGGTATGTTTTAATTATAAAGAGATTGGACACTTTTCTGCTAGATTTCCTAACAAAAGAAAAGAACACAGAAACAATGACAGATCATATGAAAGGAAATTTAATAGAGGTGATGACTGAGATTACCGAAGCAACCGAAAATATGATAGAAGAGACAACTGAGACTACAAGAAAAAAGGGAAGAAATCTTGTTACTTGGTTGAGAACAAATATGAGAATACTGACACCGAATCTAATGAAGATATTGAGGTGGTATTTGTTTCTATGAAGGATGATTTAGACAAAGATGAAAGGTATGTTGAAACTGCACTCATATCTAAGGTTAGTAAAAATGATGTCTAGATTATTGATAGTGGTTGTACTCACCACATGACTGGAGATTAGGAAAATTCTAAAACTTTTGAGTATTATAATGGTAGATCAATAAGAATGGGTAATGAATCACCTTGTCCGATTGAAGGTAAAGGAACCATAATATTAAATAATCTAACCAAATGTGAAAATGCATACTGGGTAAAGGGACTTAAGAATAATCTATTGAGTGTTTCACAACTAAATAACACAGGTCACCAAGTTACATTTGAGAATAAAAAGGCAAATATATTTAATGAATTAGGAAGGTTGATCAAAACTGGAGAATAGACAAAAGGTAACCTATTCTATCTTGATGATTTAAAACCAATTGTTTAATGGCTAGAAACAAAGACATATGGTTGTGGCATAAAAGGTTATGTCATGTGAATTTTGAAAACATGGTTAGAATAAACAATAAAAGGAAAGTAAGAGACTAACCGAGCATGTCAAAGCCTGACCATTTTATGTGTAAGTATTGTCAAAAAGTTAAAATGACAAAATATAGATTCAAGAGAAAAACCTACACATATAATTCTATTTTAGAATTATTCCATACTAACCTATGTGGACCCATGAGAACAAAGAGTTACTATGCTGATAGATACTTCATTCTCTTTGTTGATGATTATTCTAGAATGATGACAGTTATGTTCTTAAAAGAGAAATCAGAAGCATTCAAGATGTTTAAATGGTATAAAGCTATTGTAGAAAAAAAAGTGGTAAGGAACTGAAATGCTTAAGATAGAGGAGCATAATTTATTTTTGATGAATTCACTAACTTTTGTAATGAGCATGGAATTCAAAGGCAGGTTTTGCAGGTCAAGAACACCACAAAAAAATGGGATTGCTGAAATAAGGAATAGATCCATTATTGATTGTGCCAGAACACTGATGATTGAGAAAGACATCACTCAAACATTCTGGAGAGAAGTTGTAAGTACTACTGTCTACACATTGAACATAATTCAATTAAATAAAGACACCAATAAGACACCTTATGAGCTATGGTATGTATACACACCCAATGTAAGTTACTTCAGAATTTTTGGAAGTCAATGTTATATTTTGAAAGCTGATAGAAATGAAAAGCTTTACTCCAAAGGTGAAGAAGGAATATTTATAGGGTATTCTACCAAAAGCAAGGCTTATAAATGTCTTAACAAATCCTCTAAAAGAATCATTGAAAGTGAAAATGTAAAAATAGATGAATTTTATGAGAAAATGATCAAGAAAGAAGAAAGGAACTAGAAGACTACAAAAATTTTGTATACAGTGAAGAACTTGATACTCTGCCTAAACAGTAGTGTATCACTCCCAAGCAACAGAACAATACACCCGAGCATCAGGTTGCAAACACCAAAAATTATAAAATTACTCAAAATGGTGTCCCGAGCAATGGAGATCAGAATGAAAGTCAATATGATGATCAGAATGATGACCAAAGAGTTGACTCAGTACTTGCCAAGTATTTTAGAAAACACCATCCATAGAAATATATCATAGGAGATAAGAAGGCTGGAATGAGAAAAAGAAGTAAGTCACTGAACACTAGACGTTTAATTTGTGATTTTGAGCCTAAATCTGTTAATACTGCACTTGAAAATGAAGAATGGGTCAGTGCTATGAATGAAGAGATATGAAAGATTGAGAAGAACAAAACATGGACATTAGTACCTAGACCAATTGACAAAAATGTCATTGGTACCAAATGGATATTTAGAAACAAGTTGAATGAGAATGGAGAAGTCACAAGAAACAAAGAAAGGTTAGTATGAAAGGGGTATGCACAAGAAGAAGGTATTGACTATGGAGAAACATTTTCACACATTGCTAGACTAGAAGGAGTAAGAATTCTACTTTCTTATGCTACACTCAAAGGATTCAAGGTATACCAAATGGATGTCAAATCTGCATTCCTAAATGGAATACTAGAAGAAGAGGCATACATTGAACAACCATAAGGGTTTTTTGATCCTAACAAGAAAAACATGGTTTGTAGACTACACAAAGACTTGTATGGATTGAAAAAAGCACCAAGAGCATGGTATGAAAGACTTCAATCCTATCTCATAAGTATTGGATTTGTAAGAACAAGTGAAAACAATAATCTATATTTAAAAGAAGATACTGATGATAACATTTTGATTGCCAAAATATTTGTTGATGATATCATATTTGGTGGTAATGATATGTTATGAAAATAATTTTCTAATGAAATGAGAAAGAGTTTGAGATGTCAATGTTTAGGGAGATCAATTTATTTCTTGGTCTACAGATTCTTCAACAAGATGCAATCATCTATAGCACACAATCTAAATACATCAAGGAAGTGTTGAAGATATTCAAGATGGAAGATTCCAAACTAGTTGGAACACCTATGGAAATCAGATGCAAGATGACAAAGGAAGACAAGTCAACCATGGTAAATTAGACCCTATTTAGATCTATGATTGGAAAACTCGTGTATGTTGTTCATACTAGACCAGATATAGCACATGCAGTTGGAATAGTTGCAAGATTCTCTGCTAATCCCAAAGAATCACACATGACTACTGTTAAAAGAATTCTGAGATATGTAAAGAATACCAAAGACTATGGGTTATGGTATAAAAGAGAAGGAAAATTTGAGCTTCAAGTCTATACAAATGTTGATTGAGATGAAAACCTAGATGACATAAAGAGCACAACAGAAGGGGATTTCTTTATGGGTGACAAAATTGTCACATGGATAAGTAAGAAGCAAGGATGCATCTCACAATCCACTGCATAAGCAGAATATGTGGTTGTTGCTGCAAATTTGTCTAACACTGCATGGATCAAGCAATTAATGGAATATATGAATATGAAAATTCTTGAACCAGTGATTATCTATTGTGACAATACCAGTGAAATAAACATATCAATGAACCCAATCATGTATGCTAAGACAAAGCATATTGCTATCTAGTATCATTACTTATGGGAACAAGTGCAAGAGAAATAGGTGATACTGGAATATGTTCAATCCAAGGAAAAATTAGAAGACATATTCACAAAGCCATTCCCTAAAGATAAATTTGAGTACCCTAGAAAGAGACTAGGGGTCCGACCCTTGTCTATTGGTCACTAAGCTAACTAAGAGGTTGCATTAGCCTACACATAATTAGAAGATCATTCATGTTGATGCAAGCAAAGAGATGGACTACAAAGACATATCAGTACACAGAAAGGTTCTTATCTCTACCGAACACCATAGTTTTTGCATTTTTAATGGAAAGGGAAATTTAAGGAGTATATTATAAAAAAGAGGAAGGATATAGTTTGGCATTGTTGTCAAAGGGAGAGAGTATATCCATATGAAATATCCATCATGAATCATCCAAAGTGAGAGGAGTATCCTAAGGGAGAGATGACTCAAAGGTAGAGAGTATATCCATATGAAATATCTATTGTTGTCAAAGGAAAAAGGGATATGAATAGAATTATCCATCAAGGAGAGGAACAATCAAAGGGAGAGAAAACATTCATCTAAGGAAGATGAGATTCTAAAACAAAGAAAAAAAAGAATCATAAGCTGCTGCACCTATGTAGTGAAGGGGATAAAGAATAAAAAAGTACTCTGCAAGAACCAAATCTAAGCTAGAAGAGCTTACCAAGAGTGAGACATTTGTATTGGTTATAGAACAATAAGTTTGGTAGAGATTGATGAAATACAACTGATATATTTCATATTGTATTAGTAGTAATGTAGTATGTTATCATAAATGCCAAAGGAAGAGATTTATGAGCTATAACTGATTGAATGTTTGAAGATGTTAAGTTGATGATCATCGAGCTGTAGAAAGTTAATGCAAGACATTAAATAAATTAATATATTATATTCCCATTGATGTCAACTTGATATAATCTGATTGGTCATATAAATATTGTCAAATACATCAAAGAACCAAAGAGATAAAGGTTATGTTATCAGTAATGCATAAAAGTTAAGTATACACCAAGTGACAACAAATATTGACAGACAATGCACACCGATTGATAGAGAACACCGAGTAGAATTCATAGTGATACCCGAGAAAGATACCCAAGAAAGCATTAATGAGCATAACCTAAGTGATACTTGAGAAGAACTAAAAGTCACGGTGTTGCCCGACGGACAGGCTAACATCGGTTTAAGATGGGATGGTCTAGAGTTTTAGCTGAGATGCTAGAGTAGGGCACCACATACTGCTAGGGGTACATTGTCTTAGGAAAGTTGTACCATGACCTGCACATGGCTGCGTACTGCGGGGTGTGCAACATGGGGATAGGAGTGACTCTATTACTAGTATGGGCTTGGGAGCACATTGCAATTCTTTGACCAATGAGAGTGTGGGAGGCATGACAACTAGGAGAGACATATGCATGTTGGTACAGACTACCACTGAGGCACACCTCTATAGGACAAACAGGTTACTGGCGATGATTAATCGATGAGATCTAGTTTTTCTTCTAGACACCATAAAGGGCAT
The DNA here is from genome assembly GCA_018584345.1 of Thuja plicata. Lineage (NCBI taxonomy): Eukaryota > Viridiplantae > Streptophyta > Pinopsida > Cupressales > Cupressaceae > Thuja > Thuja plicata. Next base: position 1,078,729 of record MU224681.1, on the reverse strand, counting down.
GGGGGCCATGGGGAGCCATGGACTAGTAGAAAGGTGTAGAGGATGGATAGGAGGACATATTATATCTTTTATTTGTCTAGACAAACTACTTTCTATTGGGGAGGACCATCCACTAGATTGAGAGATACAAGCCATCCTGGGTTATGCGACAGGTTTGGCCAAGAGAAGGGAGTGGTGGAAGAGGAAATTCTACTTCCTCATGTCACCAAGGAGGTTGGGGTATGGGGTAGGTACACAGACACTATCACAATGAGAGTCACATAGAGGACCTTGGCACAAGTAGACTATGTATCCAGGCTTGATATAGTTGAAACCAAGATGACATCAGAGTATGCAGCTTGGTGGGATACACATACACCCCTACAAGTGATAGACCCAGTATAGGTGGCTACTCGTGAGCATCCAAAAGGTGATATGGATGTCAGTGATAGGATAGCAGTGGGGGATCCCCTGGAGACATCGATAGTAGGGTAGAGGAGAGGACCTCAAAGGGGACAGGTATGTACACGCATAGATGCATAGGATCCAACCCAGGGAGAGGGAGAGGATGAGGGACCATATCAGCGGCCACTAGGAGAGGGATATGTACAAGAAATTTAGGTGCCAATACAAGGATAGGTACCATAGGGACCACTAGGGCCACTAATAGGCTATGTGTCACATGAGACACATGATACAGTTGTTGCAGAGTGAGATAGCCTATAGACAGAGCTTAGGTAGATACAGGGGATACTAGCCACCTCACAAGTATCAGAGGCCAGTATATAGGCAGAGTTGGCTAGGGTTCAGGGGGTACTAGCTGCAGAGACAACATAGGAAGATAGGGTTGAGGGTGAACCTGACACCTTACATGGAAGAGTTGACCTCAGAGAGTTCTTGATGGAGGGATTGACACAAGATGTCACTGATATGTGGATGGAGATAGGTCTATTCATAGACCAGCTTGGGACATTCAAAGAAGATGGATCAGGAAAGAGACTAGGTGATCCCATTAACCTCAGAGAGGGATACAACCTAGAGGTAGGTTGAGATGTAGAGGGTAAAGAGAGACATCACTTGATAGGAAGCCATCACCAGAGGGATGTCACCAGTAGTTTTAGAGCCCTTTTCCACACACAGAGATGTAGCTAGGTCAAACAAAGAGGTAGCTCACTACTAGGCATTATATCATGAGGTAGTGCTAGAGGGTCAGAGACAACCTGCATACATAGAGCAGTCTCGATGGTAGAGTATAGGGTGAGCCTCATAGGGATTAGTGGGGATGCCACCACATCCACCACCAAGACTGGGAGGGGGCGGAGGACCATCACAACCACCTGTATGATCCCTCAGGAGATTGTGATGCACATTTTTGCATTTTTGGATGAGATGTATATGTACACCAGCACCTAGGTGCATAGTCGATGTATTTTATTGATGACAAACATTTGTATATTGGACATGGATATATATATATATATATATATATATATATGATGACCGATGATGATTTTATGTGTTGATCTATATAGTGTTGTGATGCATATGCTTTATAGTACTGACACCGATGCTTTGCAGGATGTGATGATTTATGATCATGTATATGCTATGTTGTGTTTATGTAGGATTAGATGTTTAGATGCATGTACCTAGATGTATATTTATGTATTGTATATATTTTGTATTTTTGATAGTGTAATGGATGTATGAAATATGTAATGAATGTTTTATTTTTGAAATATGTAATGCATGCACTATAAATGTAATGAACCTAATAAAAATGAAAAGATGATATGAGAATGCAAGGATGCAACGGGATGCGGTGGATGCAATGGATCCAACGAGACCCACCTTTTTGGTGTGTGCCATTTTCATTTGATGAATTGAACAGGCGGACTGCAAAGGACCAGGCAAGGAAAATTTAGTGTGATGGAGGCTCAAAGTGTTAGTGCGATGGGATAGGACATGAATATACAAGGACAAAATTGAATGAGTATTTACAAGAAAAAATGTACAAAAATCTTTAGCGAGATGAGATGTGATTGGATCATGATGTTTTTGTTGTGTGTGGTAGGTCAGAAAACCCAGGGAATATGGGTTTGGGAATGCAGACAAAGGATGAAGGGAAAAATATTTTGATAGATAATGGAATGGTCCATTATGTGTGATGCTTGTTTCTAGGTTTTCATCACCCATACTTGTCCAAGGCACCTGATTGCCAATTTTTCACCATTGGATAAAGTTTTTCTCATGACCCTTTTTGATTTTTTGATTTTTTTGATTTTTTTTATGTTGTCCAAGCGCTTGTTTGTTAGGTTTTCACTGGGAAAACCATTTTTCAACTTCTTTTTCTGCTTTTTTGAGATTTTTTCAAGACTTTTTATACTATTTTTTGGATTTTCTCAGAAACTAGGATATACTGCCAGGTCCTCAGGCATAGAGGCATATGAGGTGAATGATGTTGATGGGATCATTCAAAGGGACTCCTTCAAGAGTGGAGAGTTGATATGTCCCATATCTAAAGCATCCAGTAATAACATAAGGGCCCTGTCAGGTGACTTCAAAATTTCCCTTCTTTTTGCAATTTGCGCCCACCTTTTGATTTTCTTTAAGGACTAAATCTCCCACTTGGAATTGCCGCAGGCAAATTTTTTTTTTCTGTAGCTTCTCTTAAGGATCTTCTGATATATGATCAGGTGATCATATTCCTATTGTCATTTCTCATCTAACAAATCCAATTACGTAAGGCATGCCACACAATAGTCTTCATCTGTAATCATGTCCTTGAGTGACGCCCACAATGATGGTAATTCAACCTCAATTGGTAAGACTGCTTCAACACCATAGACTAGGGAATATGGAGTGGTGAATATGGAAGTGTGGTAGGAAGTATGATATTCCCAGAGGGTGGGGTTAATTTGGAGATGTTAGTCATGACCAGTATCATTGACAACCTTCTTGAGGATCTTGAGAATGGTTTTATTAGTTGCCTCAGCTTGGTCGTTACCTTGAGGACAATATGGACTGGAGAAGCGGTGATGGATATGGAGGTGTGCACACATATCATCGATGTGTTGATTTTCAAATGGTGTTCCATGATCAGTGAAGATAGTGGAGGGGATGCCAAAGTGATAGATGATGTGGTAGAGGATGAACTTTGAGATTTGGACCCCAGTAGTGAGAGTAAGTGGAATTGCCTCAACCCACTTTGTAAAATACTCAGTTGCTGTGATTATGTACTTGTGTCCTTCAGAAGAGAGGGGAGTGATCTTACCAATGAGGTCTGGACCCCAACAAGAGAAAGGAAAAGGAGGCACAATAGGACAGAAGTCTTGCATAGGAGCATTGATCAAATTTTCATGTTGTTGACATGGTAAGCACTTCTTGACGAAATCACATGCATCATGCTCCATTGTGGGCCAATAATATCCTACCCATTAAATTTTTTTGGCTAAGAGGATACCACTTGTTTGGGCACCGCAGATCCTAGCATGTACCTCTTGCAAAGCCTAAGTGGCCTCACTTTTATATAAACATCTAGAGAGTACATTTTGATAGCCTCGATGATAAAGGGTATTGGCTACAATGGTGTAGTGGGAAGCTCTTCAGATAAGGTTTTGGCATTGGGTTGAGGTGAGATGAGGATATATGATACCATTTTGTAGATAAGCATGGATATTGTGGTACCATGGGGACTGGGGACCAACCAAGATACATACGCGATTCGATTCATCATTCTCATAAGCGAGAGCATGAAGTTTCTCAACTAAGAATTCATACTGTGTAGAGTCGTGAGGTATCTCTAAAAGGGAGCCAATTGTGGCCATTATGTCAGCAACTTTAATTTTTAGACATGGCACTTGTTTCATTTGTAAGTGAATAAAATTTTCTTTCATCTTGTCCACCATCTCTTTATATGGCATCATCTTGTCATCTTTTGTTTGATACTCATCCAAAACTTGTTTGATGATGAGTTGGGAATTTCTGAAGACATGTATATATGTGATGTTCCATTCTATAGCTATGCAGAGTCCTGCAACTAGTGCTTCATATTTTTCAATGTTGTTCATGCAGGGGAATCCCAATTTTAATGACATGGGGATGTATTCAACTTGAGGTGTGACAAAAATTATTCTTGCCTCTACACCATGGGCTATGTAGGATCCATCAAAGTAAAGCTTCTAGGTGGGTTGTTCCTCTACCATGCACAAATTTTCATCTAGAATTTTTGTGACCAAAGGATATGCATCCACTGACAATGCTTTTGCTGTTGGTCTGTGATGAATTGCCCTTTAATAGATTTTCTATCAACGTATTGAATGTCAAACTTTCTTAGAAACATAACCCATTTTTCCATTCGACCAGTGAGAGTAGTCTTAGATAATAGGTACTTAAGAGGATCCAATTTTGAAATGAGCTTGATTGTGTGACTAAGATATAGTGGAGAAGTTTCTGATTGGAAAAAACTACTGCCAAGCATGCTTTCTCCATAGGGGAATAATTGAATTCATAACCCACAAAAGTATGGATGATGTAATAAATGTCTCTCTCTTTTCCCTCATCATCTAGTTGAGCAAGGAGTGCCCCCAGTGCTATCGTAGTAGAATAAATATACAAGATGAGTGGTCATCCTGGTACAGGTGGTACTAAGATGGGTGGACTTGCAAAATATTCTTTTATTTTTTTCAAAACTCTTCTAATAGTGAGGATCCCATTTAAAATTGTTATCTTTGCGCAGTAGATGGGTGAATGGTTGGAGCTTATTTGATAACTGAGAGATAAAATGATGCACAAATTGTAATTTGCCTTGTAGGCTACATAGTTGTTAGAGTGTTCTTGGTGGGGGAATTTCCATGATGACTAGTACATTTTTTTGATCTATGGCAATGCCTCTTCTAGATACGATGAGCCCTAGGAGCTTTCTAGATGTTACTCCGAAGACACACTTCTTGGGATTAAGCATTAGGAAATAATGTCCAAGCCGATCAAATAAACACTCAAGAATGTTTAGGTGATCTTCCCTTCTGATTGATCTAGTCAGTATATCATCCACATAATCTTCAAGAATTTTTTTGATCATTTCATGGAAGATAGCCATCATGGCTTGTTGATAAGTTTCCCTTGCGTTCTTCAAGCCAAAGGGAATCATATTATAATAGAAGGTACCCCAAGGGGTTGTGAATGCTATCTTATGTTGATCTTCTTCTACAATACAGATCTAATTATATCTTGAAACACCATCCATGAGAGACAACATCTTATTTCCAGTAGTAAGATCTATGATTATATCAATATTGGGCAAGGGGAAATCATCCTTTGGACATGCCTTGTTAAGATCTTGAAAGTCCGTGCATATTTTGATTGATTTGTCAAGTTTAGATACTAGAATCATGTTGGAAATCCACTCTGAGCAGTCAATGGCATGAATGATTTTGTCCTGTAGCAGTTTCTCCAATTCCAATTTGACTAATAGTGCTACTTTAGGATGTATTTTGCAAAGTTTCTACTTTAGTGACTTGACATTTGGATCTACAGCCAGATTGTGTACCACCAAGTTAGGGTCTAATCCTGGCATGTGAGAATAAGACCATGAAAATTTATTGATGGATTCTCATAGGAGATCCAAGAGAGTTGTTTCTTCTACTTTAGTCAGGGATGCTACAATGTAGGTGATGCTAGGATTTTCTTCTGTACCCAGATTGACAGGTTTTGTTTCTTTGATGAGAATCAATGACTGCTCAAGTCTATTATCAAAAGGGGAAGAGGAGGGTCTTCATCCTCTAGCACCTCAAAGAGGTTTTCAATAGCAGATAAGCCCTTTGTTTTTACTTATTTGTGATCAAATAGCACCCCAGAGGGGTTTTCACTAGGGGATAAATTTTTCTCTTTTTTATTTTTGTTTTCTATTTCATTTTTGTGGTTGAAGGCCTCTTCCTCCCCAAATTATGCCTTTGGGTCCAATTTGTACACATATGCTAATTCATTCCCCCAGTTAGGTTCTTGTTCTATAGCTCCCATGAATCTTAGGAGTGCTTCCTCACTTTACAAATCGTCAATGTGTACGATGCTTGGTTGGTCCCAGTCTATGAGTTTGGGATGGACAAGAGGAAGGTTAATGAATTTGCTGGCTAGTTGATAGAGAACAAAGTTGCCCAGGAAGGTTTCATCATTGAGGAAATTATCATAAGCTTCCACGATCTTCTCTTTAGGGACATATTTGATTTCAGTGATTTCACCCAGGGGATTACCATAGGAATATATGTTTCCATTGGTACCCCCATCCATGGAAGAATCCATACCAAGGCCTAGGTTCTTTTCTCATTTAGTGGGCACAATAGGAGCTTTCATGCCATTCTCTTCATGACCTAAGACACCTCCTTGATAACTCTATTTTTCTGTAACCAACTTGTGAGTTGAAGGGTATTTTCCCTTGAATTAGTTGAGGAAACCCTTTATAGGGGGTGGTGGGTCCACATAAAGCCACTGGTTGATGTCATGGACCATCTCCTAGCCATTCAAAAATCCATGGGAGATGAAGGTGGTAGAGCTCAATTGTAGTGGTTCCATTGTTTTTGGTCTTGTCATGATTGGATTAGGTGGGAGACCTTGAGTGTGTGGGTAAGATGGTAGGGTGCCCACTGCAAAGGTGTTAGATAGACTACACTCTCCACAAAATTTGTTGTTGATCTTGAATTTTGAAAGGGTGGATGCAAGCATGGTCTCTGGATCTGAATGAGTTTGAGCAGAGCTAGTGATGAAAGTGCCAATGTTAATCCCAGGAAAATGATTGGAATGTGGGAAGGATGCTTCCAACACATGACATTATGCAAAGGGTTGGGGTCTATGTGGATGGTGACTTCAGTGCTATTATGTGGGAATTTTATGCACTGGTGGAAGGTGGATGGGATGGCCTGCATAGAATGAATACAATGGTGTCCAAGGAGGATTTCAAAGGGAATGTCAAGATCAACAATGTGACATATTATATCTTGTACTATAGGGCCCAACTATATGGGCAATGAAATAATACATTCTGATGTTCTTTCCAGGTTGTCATATGCCTTGATTTTGATAATATTGTTTATTATATCCGCTTCAGTATATCCCAATTTTTTAACAAACTTCAAATTACATAAATTAAGGGCCAAACCATTATCTATCATGACCCATTTAATAGAAAAGTCATTGACCATGATGTGTGATATAGAGGGGAAGATTGTGATTTGGTTCCACTTGGGGCATGTGAAATGGCTTGAAAGAGATTCCACAAGAGGCGGGTAAGTCACCCACAAGGTTCTGGAATTACGTAGGATCAATGTTTCTGGGGACACGAGATTCTTGTATGGATTTATTGAGGATCTCCTAGTGGAAAGGTGAAGTGCGGAGAAGATCCAAGGTGGATATTTGTGCAGGGGTATTCCCTAGGTGTTCTAGTAAATTTTATTGTGCTCTAGAAGGAGGAGAAACACTAGCACTTGTGATAGTAATTCTTCCTCGGTGGGTGGTAACCACACATTGGTTGTCTACACTCTTGATATGGATGACATTAACCAAGGGTTTATCTTGGGAGATACAACCAATGAGCTGATCATAATTGATGAACGTATAAGTGTAGTCTTTCTTGTCAACATTGTCTCCTTGTTTTCCCTTTCCTGGGTAAGATGGTTGAGAGAGATTGGCAGGGCCTTTCCCAGTGTTGTGTTGAGGAAACACATTTTGGTAGATTTGCAGATTGGTATTCGACAAGGTTTGAGTTGGTGCATCGACATTGATCTCCTCTTTGTCTATTACATCCTGAATATAATGTTTGAATTTCATGCACTTTATAGTTGCATTTTTCTTAACACAATGGTATTCACAATATTCATTATCCCTATACCACACGAGTTTCGATGCCGATGAGTTAAAATGTTGTGTGTGTGGGTACACAATTAGATTGGCCTTAGCCATGTTCTAAAATATGATGTCTATGGATTCACCCAGAGGGGTGAATGTGCACTTTGGTATGTTCTAAGCGTGAGGTTTATTTTGTCCCTGAGGGACAAAAATAGCATTGGTTTGATTAATAGGATTCTGGAAATTGGTTTGAAAATTTTCCTCCATAGGGGGATATGTTGGAGTGCTCTGTTGGGTAGTAACAAGTTGGTACGTAGGTTTTTGTTGATATGTAGGTTGTTTTTGATATGTAGGTTGTTTTTGATACACAAGTTATTGATACATAGGCACTGGTTGTTGATATGCAGGAGTGGGTGTGTTAGGTCCAATGAAGACAACCTAGAAAATATTGGTATCTATTGCACCATTAGTCACGACTCTCTTATTCTTATTCCAGTAGCAAGATCTATCATTTTTGGGTCTATCGTGACTTGTATCCTTGTAGAGCTTGATAGTTCTATCATCTATAAGACCCTTTTTGATGTCCAAGCCTTTTCTATAGATTTATTGATATGTCTGTAGACAGTTCATGCATACATGATCTACCAATTTAGGGTGCAGATTGTCAATGAAAATTTTGACTACATGTTTTTCAGGAGGTTGATAAGATAATCTAGTAGTAAGGCCTTGCTATATCAGGAGATAGTCCGCTAGGATTTTGCCTCTTTCTGCTTAGAATTGCACAAGTATAGGAGAGATAGGTCACTCTCATCAAGGTGCGCATATTGGGTCACAAATTTTTCTAAGAACTCGGCAAAGGATGTGATCGAACAAAAGGGATCTTCTAAAACTATTCAATAGTCGATCCTCCCAAACTTTTGGGAAAGAGGCATAGGAGGAAATTATCATTGTATGTGACCTCTTGACATGCCATGTAAAATTGTTTGATGTGGCTAGTAGGATCTCCCTTCCCCTATACTTGTTGAATTTGGGAGTTCCAAAATCCTTGGGGAAGGGAACTATTGTGATGGATCAGTCAAAAGGGTATTGACACACTTCTTCAAATTTGAACATTTTTGTCTTAGTCTCGGCTCAGAGCTCCTTGAGAGAATTATTCATTTATTCCCACTATTGTTTGACTAGTGGATGAGGCAGTCCTCCCATCATGTTGGATCTAGGTGCATGATATGGGTCAAAAGGTGCTAGACAATAAGGAGGGTTTTGTGGGGGATACTGAGGGGTGTGATAAGGAGATTGGTGGATAGGTTGTGGAGGTTGAAACTATAGTTGAGGGATGTACTACTATTGGTAGTGTGATTGAGCTTGTTAAGGTAGTGGATAGGTAGGGTGACTTGGTTTGGTCCTGGATAAATTGGTGGAACAGTCGCATTGTTGTGCATGGGATGAGTAGTTCACGTACGAGTGCCCCCAGCAAGAGGAGCATGGTAGTTGACACAAGAATTAATGTTTGGCTACTAAGGTGGGATGATTTGCGATGTTGTAGATGGAGGCATGGCCAAGTAGTTGGTGTAAACTGGCATCTATTATTGGGTAGGTTGCACAATGGGTTGTGCGGTGAAGGGGTTGATGAAGGGTGTTTGCACTTGGGAAGTGGGAGGATTTGTATTACCAGATTGTGTTGGTATCCCAAGTGAATGCATAGTATCCTAAGAGTAGCCCTAAGTAGAGGATGATGTGGCTTGTACAATTTGGCCAATTGGAGGAATCTATTGAGAGGTTAGCGGATTGGTTTGCGCTTGCATAAGTGAAGGGAAAAGTGATGTTAAGGAAGACCAAGTGACTGCAGGTTGGGTATGAAATGTGGGCCCTTGCAAGAAGGAGGGTTGGTTGTAGACTCTTGTGAGTGGCATTCTAGTGGTGAATTTTTTTTGGGGAGGTAGCTATTTGGAATTTCTTGTAGCTTGCATGATTGATAGTTGTGAGGCAATTGGTTGAGTATGGATTGGTTGAGCAATTGTGGATTGGATGATGATCGACTGAGAAGAAATGGGTTGAATGGGTTGAGATGTTTGGATAGGTTGTGATGGTTGTGAGACCAGGGGTCCCATGATAGAAAGTGGTGTTGGTTGTGCGATTGTGTGCACTATGGGCTACATAGCTATTGGTTGGAGCAAATGAGGGATAATGGATCTAACTTGGGATGATCTGAGTCATAGATCAAATATTTCTTCTACCATAGGGAGGGAAAAGTTAGCTGGGATGTTTAAAGATAATCCACATTATGGTGGCATAATCCCAGGTGAAAATTTGATTCCCTCTTGCTGAAAGTTAGCAAGAATGGTGTGACTATTGTGTCCAATAATGGCGTTGATCATTTGTGCATGTCCAGGATGGCTCATGAATGCTTCCATGGTACTTTGGGTAGGGGTTTCATCAGGGTCAGTCGATATATGTTCACTCAGTACTTGATTTTGTGTGTCAAAAGAGACCATGGCATTGTTATGGTCTATCTTTGGGTCAGATGAACTAGCAGCATAGTTGGTTCCCATGTCTTTCCTCTTCTTGGATTTGTTTTTGGGTGGAATGAAATGAATGTTACTAAAGGAATGCAATATGCTAATGTAGTTTCCTATGGATGATATGAAAGATGCCTAGGATGCATGATTAAGGGATGATGCTAAAAATTAAAAGGATATCCTAAGGACCTAGGATGATTTTATGTAACAAAGGATTATGAGTTGCTTTCCCTAATGTAAGTTTGATGATGGCGTCAACCTAAGACAGACTTATGGTCTTCGAAAGAAAAGATTCTTTGTCAATGCCTTTTTCTCAAGGTGATGAGGTTACAAGGACAAAGTGGGATATCCTAATAAATGCTTCACTAAGGAAGCTGGGGAAGGATTTGGATTAAGATGTAGGTACTTATGCAACTCAAAAGATGTGACACCAGGATTGTATTATTTTGGATTTTTTGGACTTTTTGTATTTTGGATTTGATTAGATAATGTTGGATTTGATGCTTGCTATGTTGGTTCGATTATGCAACTCCTAGGGATGAGGATTAAAATGAGGTTCCTAAAATGCACGCTAGAAGAACATAAGAAGAGGAGAAACCAAGTGATGTAGCGATGTGCCTACTAGTCATATTTTTCAAAGCTAACAAAGGCATTGTTCATGTGATACTTGCTTCTAAAACATGTAATCTTTTTTTTATAGATAGCCCTATCATATTTTAATCATGATTGGATCTCTTGTTTGACAGATTCAAGGATATGTTGGTATTGTTTAGCCTTACAAGTGGTTTCCTTTAGTTCTTTGATCATGGGAGATAATAGGATCTTTACTTTCTTATGTGTTCTAGGATTTGACATGCCACAGGAACAAATGTTTGCAATTGGAAAGTCATTTGTTGCTGATAAAGATCTTGGTTGTGTTATTCAATGGCAAGAATGAGTTTCAAATCACACATCAAGGTAGTGACTATGCTAAGTATACCTTGAGTCAAACATGGTCATTCAAATGTCAAAAATAGTCACACAAGGGAAAAAGCAACCTTGAGGAGTAGGGGATGTGTGTGCAACCTTTGATCAATGTTAAACAAGAAAAATGCCTTCCTAAGGAAGTTGGCTGAGTGTCAAAATATTTTCCCATGCAAGTATTCCTTCACCTCACGCAAAGTGATATTGTCTTTGGCCAGAACTAGGCACGTTGTGGGTTTTGAATGAGACTCAATGCTCAAATCACAATGAATTGAATGCCACAGTAATGCTTTAAACGCCCCTGGGAATACATATGTTGGGTATAAAATCTTCAGGTGATCTAGGTAAAGTCCACTTGGATCAATCCTTGCACAAAGATTAGGACACTTTCGGAGGTAGATCCGATAGGCCTCTTCTTTAACCAGTGTTTAGTAAGGTCATCCATTCATGAATACCCCTTGTAGTTTTGCAAGTGAAATTAAGGTGTATAGACCTACAAGCACCCAAAATATATAGTCTTATAAGTGAGATTCAGACCTCTTGGCCCTACACAAGTTGAATGTACCCCCTTGCAGTCTTGTAAACAAGATTAAGACTGAAAAGGCCCTACAAGAGCCTAGTCGAGTGTAGTCTTGGCTAGCAAGATTAAGGCAATGAGGCCCTGGAAATGAAGGAGCATTGGAGGTATAAAATATGCATGTCTTCTCTCTCTTTGGATTGAAAGAAGATTTTTATTATAGTTGGGCGGAAGTAGCCGGGTTTTCTTGTTCCACACTTGGGTCATTCCCAAGAGATTTCTCCATTGGCAGGCCCTCTAAATGTTTAACTTGAAAAGAAATTGGATTGGAAAAAAAATGAGTCTAGATTTATGATTTTCCCACAAGGGGAAAAGAGCATACTCTTGTTGATGACAATTATTCAATTGTGTATTGTCATTGATGTTTACAAAAATATAGTGATGTTTAAACAAATGTCTAATCCTATCTGATCACAGTTAGTGTGTGCCATGTTCTCTTAGGCATTGAAGAAGACCAAAGTGATTTTCAATTCTAACTAAGTTCATTCAGGCATTACAGTAATGGTCAGGCATTGAAGGACTATAGTGTTAACCGAGTTATGCTTTTAGTGTCAGCTGACTAAAAATAGTTTACATTTTATGGGTAATTGGTTATATGCAGCTGATAGACTTAAGTTTTGTTATTTATTTGGAAGGTTATTCAAGCTGAATTGACAAGGCTTATCATATATATATATATGGTCAAGTGTGGATTGAATGTGTGTAAGATGTAAGATATGTGTGAAGGAAAAATCAGATGGGATTCTGATTAAGGATAGAACATGTAGAGTTGCAATAGAATATTTGATTATTAAGGATCCAATATAAAGCCAGACACAAAGATCTGAATCAGAAAAGAGAGTTGCTTGGTCAAACAGGTCAATCTATTGTTACTCTCTAATAATTGTAGCAGTGATCCAAAATCTCTTTATAGAGTAGACTTAACACTCTTTTGTAAATCCTCTCACAAGGTGACATTTCTACATTGATGTGTTTGAAGACCTCTAACAAGGCCACTCCTTACAGGGTGATTAAATCCTCTAACAGTGTGCATTGTAACCTTTAATAGGGTTGGCTTCTAATAGGGCTCACTTCAGAAGAGTGAAAAATATCAACTATTTGCAATTGGTGGTTTTTCCAAATTGGTTTTCCATGTTAAATATTGGTGTCATCTATGTACATGTTATTTTCTTTATGCTTTATGTTTCTGCGATTAATCACTAAAGGATAATCAAAGTTAATATCTTAAAGTTTGCTTTGTTAACCAAGTGACAATAAAATATCTGTGTTAACCGAGCAATAGTGATAAGTTTGATTAAGACATCTAAGGGACATGGATGTTTTTGTGGTAATTGATTCACCCCCCCTCTCAGTTACTCAACTCATTTTCAAAAATTGGTATCAAAGAATTTGGTGATTTCAAGGAAGGTTTCAAGGCTTAAGCTAAAGATCAGAGATGTCTTACAGAAGGGAGATCCCCAAGCTCAACAAAGAAAAATTCACTGCATGGAAAGATTTGATGATGCTACATCTATCTACTATTGGAGACACTGGTTTGCAATTCCTAGATCACAAGTATGTGGAACCATTGAGACCTATGTCTGTGGAACAGATTATGGACATGAAGAATCATAACATAATGATGATAGATATAGCTTCCTCACTTAGCTATTCCAAATTTGATGAAGTCAAGGACTACCCTACTTACTATGATATGTAGAATAAACTACATGATATACATGGAGGAGATGACAATGTAAAGAGAGACAAAGGGGTAAAAGCACAATAATCTGTCACCCCTGAGGACAATTTTGGGCGCTCATTCGCGTCATACTCGGCCGAGTCAAACTCGGCCCAGTCTAACTCGGCCGAGTTTAAGTGGCACCGAATGGCGCCTACGTGGCCAAGTCGGCTCGTGCACGAGCCAATGGGAGGGCAGGTAGGACTCGGCCGAGTCCGACTCGGCCGAGTCCCACTCGGCCGAGTCTACCTAGGTGGCATGCCATGTGGCAGCCAAACCCCCAAAAACATAAAAAATCCAGAAGTTTGCACTTCTGCTGGTTTTTTCTCTGGTCAAACTAGACAATGTCAAAAAACTAAAAGTACCCTTTTGTAGATCTCAGAATGATGATTCTTGACATATAATTTTTATATTATTTTGATTACATTACATTGAACAAATTTGTTAAAAGATGCATGTAGGTTATTAAAGCTTTTGGAAGTCGTTGATTCGGAAAATGTAAAAAAATAGTAAAT
>MU224681.1:1039093-1058620 GCA_018584345.1 Thuja plicata | reverse complement strand
ATTCTGATTAAGGACAGAACATATAGAGTTGCAATAGAATATTTGATTAGTAAGGATCTAGTATAAAGCCATACATAGATATTTGAATCAGCAAAGACAATTGCTTGGTCAAATAGGTCAATCCATTGTTACTCTCTAACAATTGTAGCAGTGATCCAAAATTGCTTTACAGAGTAGACTTAACAGTCTTTTGTAAATCCTCTCACAAGGTGACAGTTCTAAATTGAAGTGTTTGAAGACCTCTAACAAGGCCACTCATTATAGGGTGATTAAATCCTCTAACAGGGCCACACCTAATAGTGTGCATTGTAACCTTTAATAGGGTTGACTCCTAATAGGGCTCACTTTAGAAGAGTGAAAAATAGTAACTAGTTGCAATTGGTGGTTTTCCCAAATTGGGTTTCCATGTTAAATCTTGGTGTCATTTTTGTACATTTTATTTTCTTTATGCTTTATGTTTATGCAATTAATTACTAAAGGATAATCATAGTTAATATTTTAAAGTTTTCTTTGTTAACCAAGTGATAGTAAAATATCTGTGTTAACCGAGCAACAATGATAAGTTTGATTAAGACATTTAAGGGACTTGGATTTGTTTTTGTGGTAACTGATTCACCCCTCCTCTCTCAATTTCCTAACTTATTTCCAAAAACTCTCCTATCCAATATCATTTTCTCCACAGACACGCAAGACAAGTTTAGTTCATTAGCAAATATTTAAGTGTTTAAGACGAAGCAAATGAGTCTAGGTTTTTTATCTTCCCAAAAGGGAAGAGAGCATCCTCCCCTAACACTTGCTTCAAATTAAACAAAAAGACCCCTCTAATTAATCTATGTGCCTAGGGAATCAAATAAAATACTAACAAGCACAATCATTTGGTTGATTTTTTATCAAGGCAACCTACAAGAGAAACGTGAGTAATCTTTGAATTTTTATCTGTGACAAGCGGTGCTGCAACACAACTAGTTAGTATTTTCTAAAAGTTAGCCTTTGAAAAATGTTATAAGCATAAAAACACTCAAAATTTGTTAGGAAATGGTAAAATTAAAACTGACAGAGCCCAGATACTGATTCAGGGTGCATACAATGATTCTGTGTTTTTACTAAAATGATAGAGTATAGAGAAAGTGCTAGCAAAAATAGAAAAATACAAGAAAAGCAATACTAGGGGAGACGTCGGTCTGTGAAGCGCAGACACCAAATGGTGATTTGCCTAACTAGTATTGGCACAGATGTTTTTGTATCTGCAAAGGCCAAAAACACAACACAAAAGTTACTATTCTCCCACTCTTAGCTTCCAAATCGATTAAAAAGACCTATGTTGAGATTGTCCAAAACCCTGAAACTTAAGATTCCTTATTAATTTATCAAGATTGTTCCTTTTAATGAAATTTTGACATTATATCTTCTTATAAAATTGATTTTTGCTAAAAAATAGAATGCTAAAATACTAAAAAGCAGCAGGAAACAGAATAAAACTTGATAAATGAAAGGTTAGGTTTACAAAAATATCTAGCAAAATGGTTTATATCAGAGACATTGGTTCATGAAGCGCAAATGCTAATTTAACGCAGATGTCGAATGATAGTTCAGGATGAACAGGTGTTTTCACAGACACCTTCATGTAACATGCAGAAGCTGATCCATAAAATCTGACAGAAATGAAAGAAAAAGGGAGGGAGAAAAGAATGCTAAAGGGACATGGGTCCCACCGGGCGTGCCAAAATGTATACAAGGAAAATATCAACATGTAATCACTCACAAAAAAATGAAATCATTAGAGGGTTAGCATCCAAAATTCAAATAAGATAAAAAGAAAGCATGAAAATACAAATTATCCTCATATCATTAGATAGAGCTAAAAAAAGGTTCACCCAAGAGGCTTGTTTGACTTGCTCTCTTATGGAGGTGTAAATGTGCTCTCTCAAACACAATATCAAGACTTCCCCAAGTGAAGATGCTTAATATTTGATTCAAACCACAAAAAGGATGGAAGAGAGAAGGATTCAAGAACTAGTATGGGGCAACTAGTCTCAAACTTCTTAAAATGATGAAGCTAATATGAGTGCAAAGCAAGAAAGAAACTATGATTGATTTACCAAAAAATCCTAGCATGTAACATCTACGTGAATTAAGCTAGAAAAGAAACTAGCAATGAGAACTCTAAAGAAATTCTAGCATAATAATAGTAGCAAATATGAGTGAGTGATGGAATGAAAGAGATGAAGGCCTCTTTTATAGAATTGCAAAGAAAATGGATGGTTGAGATTAAGAGGTGGAAGGGAGATGAGTGGCCAATATTGAGGGTTAGGTTGGAAAAGTCAAAGGGGATTGTGCACATGATTAGAGATAAATTACCTTTTTATCAAGGTTAGGGAATTATTAGCAAGAGGTGGGATTTGGAGAAAATAAAGTGGGTTTAAATAAAGTTTAGAGGAATTTTAGCCTTATGGAGGGATTTTAATAAATACAAATTTATTAAAAAGGGGATTTTTGAGGGAAATGTATTTAAATAAAATACATTAGGATAGTATTTATAGAATATGTAAATACCAGAGATGAAACTATTTAATTAATTTAATTTAATAGTTATATGAATAAAATGAAATTTAATATTAATAATAATATTAATATTTTGGACATCTACACTTCTCTGTGAAGAATGAATAAGCCGTACCAATAGTCCATGCTTCATATTCCTCCTTATCAGGAATTCCCATGGCAGACATTACCATTTCCCTATGAATCCTTACTAAAGCTTCACCAAAATTAGTGTGAATGCACTTCTCATTTCCATCATAGTGATTCATACATCCATAACCAACTATGGGCATGTGGTTACAATTGGAAAAGTGGCAGCTTCAATCAAACCACCTTGTCTGGTTTTCTCCACTATAGAACGTTTCTGGGGATTTCTCAATCTTTCAAGAATTTCCTCAATATTCACATTCAAAAGAGCTGTGTCTTCTAACTCTGGAAGAGAAATAACTAGACTAGACAAGGACTTCAACTTAGGCAATAAAAACCTATTACAAATCATCTTATTTAAGAATTAAAATTCTAGAATAAGAAGATAAGGAATTCATGAAGAAACTTGAAAACTTGCTATTCTTCAATAGACTGCTTAAGCTAGAAGTTCAGAGTTTGACGACTCACTAGAATTCATGAAATTTCAGTGTTGCGACCTTGAAATTACCTCCTTCATCTCTCTGGATCTGTGATGATGAAAAGGAATCAAGACAAAATGAGAACAAAGAAATATAGCCTTCATTTATAAAGGCAAAAGATCTGCCTTGATTTGCGGCATGCATAAACTTTCATTTAATCCACGTGAACTAAATGTCAAAGTGACATTATTCTGACATCTCATTAATTAACTATCATTTCACACCCTTTGCGTTTACAAAATAATAATTAAATCTCCTAGAAAAAATGCACATGTTGATTAAAATTTGAAATGCTCCAACTTAATCTCTATCCATACCATCATTACCTTTATTTATTATGAAATCCATCGTAGATCGAAAATGAAAATCTTTAGATTTGAACTTTTACAATGGAACTTTGAAAGTTCAAATTGAAAAAGATAGACTTGACCAAAGATGCGGTGACTTCTTAAATTGATAACAAAGACTCATCTTCCATCTTCATCTTCCATTTTCTTCTCAACATCAATATTTTGAGATATTATTGCATCTGTGAGTGTGACCAGTTGATCAATGATTGGAGTTTGTTGAACAATATTTATGTCTGGTACAATTTATTGAAGTATATTTCTTGCTACTTCCAGTACCTTGGCCTCTTTTGCCACTCTTTTCAGCTTGTCTTGAATGGCCTTTCTCTCACATAGATTTTCATATTTTGTCAATGTTGTTAGATCTAATGTTCTTGGATAACAAACTAGAATCTCAATGATTTCATCCAGAGTTACTGGATTTTAATTCTTTCCTTTCTTCTTCTTTGAGATTTGAGGGGATGCAGATGTACGAACTACCGTAGCTAGTTCATGTGTTCACTCTGAATTGCTTGGGGAAGGTTTTGTCGATGCTACATCTTGTGTTTTCTTCTCTGTGGGCACCTATTAGTGATGTGAAGATGTCTCTTCATTAACCTTGGGTGTTTCTATAGAATGTGCTCCGATTTTCTTTTCAATCTCATCATTCTTCCCTTCTTCACCTTTCTCTGAAGGCTTGTCCCCTATTCCCTTTTGAGTGTTTTCTTTATTCTGATTAGTAGATGGATTCTTCTAATCATCAGTTACATATTTCTCTACAGTAGTATCTATTGTCTCTTTTTCTTCTTCATCACCCTTGTCTTTGGGTGTGCTTGTCTCTTTCTCATTTGATCCCTCATTGCCCTCTAGTATGTTTATTGCCTTCATTAGGATAGGCATATTACTTAGAGTTGATGCTTGGGATTTGTCAGCATTGGTGTCCTGCTCATCAGTTAGTGCCTTGTCAGTAGTGACATCCTCATCCTTTTGTATATTTTGTGCAGGGTCTTGCACAAGTGGGTGCAGCATTGATGTGTCCTGCATTTGTTCATCAACAATGTCAACTATCTTTTCATCTGATTTCTTCAGTACTTGATGGCTTTGTTGATCCTTAAGTGTGATAAATATCACATCATCTTTCTTCTTTGGATCATTGTTAGAATCATAATGAGTGATATCTTGGATATTATCATCCATGCCTGTATCTAAGTTAATAGGCTCATCATCACTTTCTTGATTGTCCCGAGCAATATGTTGAGGACTTGCATTATCTATCTCCTCCTCTCTGTGAGGTGTGTTTGTGAGAAGTAATTGCTTCTCAACACTTGTTGAATCTGCCAGTAGATCTAGGAGATGTCTCCATTTGGTCTCTATCATTGAATCCAGTTTTATAAACTTGCTCTCTACTACTTTGTAAGCCCTTATTTTGGCTACAAATTTACTTGAGTGTTTCTTTATTACTTCTTGTATTTCTTCAAACTTGGATTTAGGAGGCATCAGTCTTACAAAAACTCTTTCTCTTGCTTCTCTTTCTATTTTCAAGGCATATGACCACTGTTGGTATATCCTTTTACCTAGCTCTTCATGTATTTGATTTACAAATTCAGCAGGGGCATACTTATTTTTAATCATTGATTTTATTAATGCTTCCTATATTTTATTCTGATCCTCTAGATTCAGTGTATCCCACTGCCTGATCTTTTTATCAATCATTGTGCCATGGGTAGCAATTGATTTGGCAGCTTCATCTACCATTTGGTTTCTAAAGTTCTTCTTTACTACATATGGTTCATCATCTTTGGTGTCGTCCAAGTCAGCCTGTGTCCTAAAAAACCTGTTTCTCTTCTTTGGTTGTGTGGTTTTGACAGGTTGTTGTCTTGTTCTTTTTGTTGGCTACTTCCTTATATAGGTCCTTACTTGACCTTTCTTAAGTGGTGAGGTATCGGTTGTAGTAGTTTGACTTCTTGTTCTTTTATTCTTTATAGGAGGTGGAGATGAAGGTGCATCAGGTTTAATAGCCTCTATATTTGATTTCCTTTCTTCTAGTTCTTCACCGATGTTGCTCTGTTTATTAGTTTCCTCTTGTTGATCCTGATCTTCCTCTTCATTAATCGATAGAATCTTCTTGAGATTCTTAACCATTTTATCTTTCTTTTTTATAGTCTTCTTGACTTATAGGCCATGTTTTATCTTAGATTTGGCCTCCTCATATCTACCAAACCTTGGTTGTTTCTTATCAATGGGCTCATTTAGAAGTGCCTCAATTGCACTTGTAGCTAGATCAATATTGATCTCATAGTCTAATGGTGATAACCAAGCTGTTCTTTGTACAACTAGTTTGATATGTGTGAAGTCTGTGTCGGCCATGAAACATATCTCATCTTTGTGCTTTTCAACCAGTTGCTCAGGAATCTTGGTTCTTTCCATCATCTTTTCCTTGAACTCAAGGAAGTATGCAGACATGACAGACTCAAAGTTGTCTCCTAGTGACTTAATCAGTGCACTAATTTGATGGGTTACTGGTATGGTAGAGTCCCATACAACTTTTCCTACTGAAGGAAAGTATTCTTGAAAGTAGAAAAATATACACATAATAAGTGATCTCACATTCTCATCTAGTTGTTTTAGTAGGATCTCACATAGATCCATTTGAATTCCTTTCATTACAATCCTATAAGCTGTGTTTACTGGTGTTGCATAAATGGTGTTCATTCTGCTAGCCTAAAAATATATGTAACCAATAACACATGCACCAAATTTCAACTCTTCGTTAGTGATTGTGTTTACTTTGAGACCTCTGTTGTCTCCTTCTACATTGGTGAGTTTTGTGACTTCTTTCATGGATGGATGTTTGTGTGCCCTAGGCTTGTCAGTTATTGGATAACCAGTGACATCATGAAGAATATCCTTTGTTATTTTTTTGGGTTGGTCTAGCCATAGTTGGTTGTCATGCATCCTGCTCAAGACTATTCTAATCCATTTTGTCTTGAATTCCCTCAGGAAATGTAGGGCATTGGTTACCCTTTGACCTCCAAGTGTTTGTGTCCTTCTTTAAGTTTTACCTTGGCATCACATAGGTTCTTTAAAGCTTCATCCATTTCTAGATCACCTATCTCTGCGATCTTGCAGTGAATATAAGACCTAACATCTTCTATGAGGAAAGCCCTAGGTGAATTTTTTTTAAAATGCACCATTTTCATCATGTATCGATGCAATCTCTGGATAGATCTTGTATTTAGGTTCTACACATGTACTGTTCTTGATTAGTTTCACCACATTCTTCTTTTCATTCTTCAACTTAGCAGTTCTTGATGTAGTTTCCATTGTTTTCCAAGTACTTAGGGTTTTCTTGAAATTAGGGCTTTTCTTGGCAAAACAGTAACAAAATTCTTTTGGTGTCTTTGGTACTTACTTTGATTCAAAATGATGAGAGGAATCTATACTTTGTGAGCTAAATTGATCAGTAGACACTTCTGCTTTATTCTCTTGAATCACTTTGATGTCGGTCTGCTTTCTCTTTAAATCGCGGGTGAAAAATGAAGTTGTCCCGTCGACTAGTTATAGACTTTTTGACCTAAGTCTTTGCAATAAATGCTCAACAACTCATCAAGACATGAAGATGGGTTTTGTCGGGAGGATATTTCAAATCATCATCAGTGAAGACATGATGCTTTGGTTAGTTTTTAACCATTTTGATTTTACCGACAAATATCGGTATTCTATCACGACCACTTCTAAACTTTGCTTTCTTACTGACGGTCGTCGGGTTACACTGGCAGTTTACCATTCTTTACTAGTTGATTGACAATTTTTAGTAAGTGTGAATAAGTCATTATTGTGTTCACTAATGATTTTTGGTAAGTTTTTACTGACGGTGTTGCATTCTTAAATTGGTAACAAGTATAGTAGTATGCATCTTCGGTTCATGCAGATTTTGACTATCTATCAATTTATATAATGGAACTGATGCAAAATATAACTTGGTATAGTGCAGTTACATACTTACTTGTTTATCTCAAGTGGGGTTAGTGGTGTCACTAGATCCATTGGATGGGGTGTCACCATTTGCATTGCTTGGTCTAGCTTCATCATTGCTTGAAGCTTTTATCCAGATTTTGTCTCTTGCCCTCTGGATATCTTCAATGGTGTTACCATTGGGATATGTGCTTGTTTCTGTCAATCTATCTTTGCAATATTTATTGAGATGACCAACTTTTTGATAGTGTAAGCATGCCATTCCGGGGTTTGACCAGTCTCTAGATCTTTTGGTCCATGCTCTCATGTAGTTTGCAGTGATGTGACCATATCTACCACATGTTGTACTGTTTATCCAAGTGTTTTAATCCTATACATATTGATTACCAATTCTTTTTGGCTGATAAGGAACTTCTTTACCTTTTGGCTTCCATGCTTTCCTTTCCTTTTTCCAGCATTATTCAGATGTGTGCCCATTCATCTTGCATGTAGGACAGTATTTGTCCATGTAGGTTTCCTTCTTTGGCTTTTCTATCTTGTTCTTACATTCATAAGCCTTATGTCCTTTCTTGTTACATTTATAACAAAATCCTATGAATGAAGATGTAGATGTAGATTTAGGAGTACCTTTCATTTTACCTCTACATGTATTTGATGTGTGCCCTTGCTTTCCACAGTGCTTGCATGTTTTCTTCCTTGGTCTTGGATTTTTGTAGCCATTCTTTGGATTTGATGATTCTCCATTTTCGGTAAAGCCTATGCTGTTGTTGTTGATGACTCTTCATTATCCTTCAAGAAAGTCATCCATTATTTTATTGCTTTCTTCATCCTTTCTAATAATCTCATTATGTTTTTGCTAAATTCTAACCTCATGCTTTAGCTTTTCATTTTCTTCTCTTAGTTCACTGGTAATCTGTATTCTCTCAATGAGTTCCACATTTATTCTATTTTCTTCTTGACTCATAAGGATAATCTGATTTGTGAGATCATGGTGATGCTCAGAATGTCTTTGAATTTCCATTTCCTTTTCCTATAGTTTCTTTGAAATCTTCCTTCTATCATCAATAACAAGTGTTCTTTCTATTTTAGCTTGTCTGGCAGAACTCATCACATCAATCATTCTTACCATCTAGGTCTCTTGATTGATTTGCAACATCTTTATTTTCTCTGTCAGATGTTGATTGGTCTCTTTTAGATTTGTGATGTTCTTTTCTGATGTATTTGATACACTAGTTACATTTGATCCTGAATATTTTAAGAAATTTGGAATTTCTTCTTCTTGATAGTATTTTTCATTGTTCCTAGTAGCCATACCTTTTCTTTCATCCAATAGCTCTCTCATCTTGATTCTTTCTTCTTTATACTATTCATAGAAACTCTGTATCTCAAGCTTTTTGTTCTCAATATTCTTATCAAGTGTGTACTTCTCCATTTTATGATCTTTTCTCTTAAGCCTTTAAGCATTTCAAGAAGATACTTAGCTCTGATACCAATTTTTAGACTTAATGGGAAGTAGTACTGAGAGGGGAGGGGTGAATCAGTACCTCTAAAAATTTTAATACTTTACTCAATTTATCATTAATGATCATTCAATTCTAATTTACCAACCATTACTATTATTATTTCTTATGCATCTATTGTTTTTTCACAATATTAACAATCATTTATAGAAACATTCATGAAATTGACAAACACATAACACAAGATATGGTATCGCAGAAAATTTATGTTAGAAAGTAAAAACTGCGGTGGGGATGGCACCCATAAAACTTCACTATCTGCATAATGGAAGGGAGTTGGTTAAGGCTTAAAATTTGATCACTTATGATGATCTACCTTGTTAGGAGTATTAAGGTGGAGACCTGTTAAGATCTACTCTGTTAAGAGCTTTAGCAACACTGATTTAAGTGTGCACTCAGTAATGAGATTTACAATAGGACGGTTAAGCCCACCTTTCTTGAAAGGATTTCATTAGTGTACTACACTTGTTAGAATGAGTAAAAATGTTGACCTAACTATATGCAATCTACTATTTTTGATTTATAGATCCATTAAAGTATTTAAAATAATAATATCACCTTGAGTGATTGATGAATACATTTTCTCTGTCTGTCGGTATCCTATGTTCTGTTCTTGAAAATTGATTTGATTTTGTTTGTGTTCTTTTGCATGAATTCCATGTCTGTTCTTTAGTTTCTCTTCATGGATACTATCTTCATTGAACAACAACTATTCTCAATGTATTGAGCACCTATTTATACAAGTATTGACCTATCTTTGGAATTCATGATTTGCAATGTCAACTCTCAGATCCAAGGTTTACAACTTGACCTTGATCTTTAGTTTGCATATTTTAAAATAGTAAAACTAATTAAAGAAATAAAGATTACATTTCTTCCTCTACACATAATGGATTTAAAAGAAAATCAAGAAGTTATAAATACAACTTCAGTGATTTATCTGACGTGGAAAGTTAGATCCACTTTTTGTGGGATGTAACTGACTATCAGTTCTTGGTTGTCGGTTTGAACTTGCAGTCTGTTGGCATTCCTTGACTGAACTAATCATTGGGTTCCCTGCATCTATCAGGTTCCTCTCTTTATTGTACTATCAGGTACCACTATTGTTACTCATTGGGTATCATTTTACCTTTTTGTCATCAGGTAACATTTAACAGTATTTGTCGGGTAACATTGGCATCGAATAGTGTTGTGCCTTGTCTGTCGGTGTAGATTAAACTAATCATGCAGATCATGTTTTTCTCTAAGTATACTAATGGAAAAATATAATGCCTTCAATGTGAACATTGAAAACATGATAAAAATTAGAAAAAAAAGAAATTTCAGAGGCTTACCGACAATGACCAAGCCCAACAACATCATGTGTAAAAATTGTCAAAAAGGTAAAATGACAAAGTCTAGTTTCAAAAGAAAAACCCATACATCTGATGCAATTCTAGAATTAGTCCACACTGATTTATGTGGACCTATGAGGAAAAAGAGTTATTATGGAGATAGATATTTTATTCTCTTTGTTGATGATTAGTCTAGAATGATGACAGTTATGTTTCTAAAAGATAAATTAGAAGCATTTAAGATGTTTAAATGGTATAAGGATTTGGTAGAGAAATAAAGTGGTAAGGATCTAAAATGTTTGAGATCAGATAGAGGAGGTGAGTTTATATCAGATGAATTCACTAAATTTTTTAATGAGCATGGTATAAAAAGATAGGTTTCTGCACCAAGAATGCCACAACAAAATGGAATTGCTAAGAGAAGGAACAGATCAATAGTTGATTGTGCTAGAACATTGATGATAGAAAAAAGGAATCACCCAAATATTCTGGAGGGAAGCTGTCAGTACTACTGTTTACACACTAAACATAGTACAATTGAAGAAAGACACCAAGAAGACACCTTATCAGCTATGGTATGGATACACACCCAGTGTAAGTTATTTCAAAAAATTTGGTAGTCAATGTTATATCTTAAAAGATGATAGAAATGGAAAACTTGACTTCAAAAGTGATGAAGGAATTTTTCTAGGGTATTCTACCAAGAGCAATGCTTACAAATGTCTAAAAAAAGCCTCCAACAAAATTATTGAAAGTGAAAATGTAAAGATAGATGAATTTGCAGAGAAGAATGAACAAGAAAGCACTAAAGAACCAGAGGACTACAATAAGTTCACTTACAATGAAGAACCTGACACTCTACCCTACCAACAATGTAGAGCCCCTGAGCTACAAATCATTGCTCCCAAGCATTAGGCTGCAAATACCGACGGTCAAGATAATGTACAAGGTGATGAAGAACAAAATGAAGATCAAAATAATGATCAAGCTGATAGATAAATAACTGTACCTATACTTGCAATATATGTAAGAAGGAACCATCCAGAGGTCCAGATCATAGGAGATAAGAAAGATGGTACAAGAAAAAGAAGTAAGTCTTTAAACTCAAATTGTTTAATTTGTGAGTTTGAGCCAAAATATGTCAATGCTACACTAGATAATGAGGAGTGGATAAGTACTATGAATGATGAGATTGAGTAGATTGAGAAAAAAAAAACATGGTCACTTGTGCCAAGACCAAATGACAAGAATGTCATCGGTACAAAATGGATATTCAAGAATAAGCTGAATGAGAATGGAGAAGTCACAAGGAACAAAGCAAGACTAGTATGTAAGGGGTATGCACAAGAGGAATGTATATAATATGGAGAGACCTTTGCAACCATTGCTAGGATAGAAGGAGTAAGAATATTACTTTCTTATGTTGCATTCAAAGGATTCAAAATATACCAAATGGATGTCAAGTCAGCATTCCTAAATGGAATACTGGAAGAAGAGGTATACATTGAACAACCAGAAGGGTTTGTTGATCTAGACAAGGAGGACATGGTATGTAGACTTCATAAAGCCTTGTATGGATTGAAACAAGCTCCTAGAGCCTAGTATGAATGACTTCATTCCTATCTAATAAGTATTGGATTTGTAAGGACTAGTGAAAATAGTAAGCTTTATTTGAAGGAAGATACTAATGCTAACACCTTGATTACTAAAATATTTGTTGATGAAATCATATTTGGAGGCAATGATATGCTATGCAAATCATTTTCTAGTGAGATGAGAAAAGAATTTGAGATGTCTATGTTTGGTGAGATCAAGTTCTTTCTTGGTCTCCAGATCATGCAACAAGGAGAAGGTATTTTCATTACACAATCCAAGTACATCAAAGAGGTCCTAAAAATATTCAAGATGGAAGAATCCAAACTAGTTGGAACACTAATGGATACTATATGTAAGTTGACAAAGGAGGACAAGACAACAGAGGTAAATCAAACTTTGTACAGATCAATGATCGGAAAACTCATGTATGTTGTACACACTAGACCAGATATTTCACATGCAGTAGGAATTGTTACTATATTTTTTGCTAATCCCAGGGAATCACATATGACTGCTATGAAAAAAATCCTAAGATATCCGAAGAATACTAAGGAATTTGGCTTATTGTATAGAAGAGAAGGAAAATTTAAACTAAAGGTGTTTACCAATGCTGATTGGGTTGGAAATCATGATTACTTGAAGAGCACAACTGGAGGAGCATTCTTTATGGGTGACATACTTGTCACATGGATTATCAAGAAGCAAGGATGCATCTCTTAGTATACTGCAGAAGCAGAGTATGTTGCTACTTCTGCAAATTGCTCAAATATTGCATGGATCAAATAGTTGTTGGAAGGCATGCATATGAAGATCTTAGAAATAATGATCATCTATTGTGATAACACTAGTGCAATAAACATTTCCAAGAATCTATTCATGCATGCAAAGACTAAACACATTTCCATAAAGTATCATTACTTGAGAGAACAAGTTCAAGAAAAAGAGGTGATACTTGGGTATGTGCAATCAAAAGAACAATTGGCCGACATCTTCACCAAGCCACTACCTAAGGATACATTTGAGTACCTAAGAAAGAGACTAGGGGTAAAACCCTTGTCTACCAATCAGTAAAAGATTGAAGGCTACATCAGCCTACTTATTATCAGAATATCATTCATGTTGATGCAAGCAAAGTGAAGAACTTCAAAGCTACATCTATATACAGACAGGTATATATCAGAACTAAGCACCAGAGCATAATTGTTGTATTGATGATGGATAAGGGAAATTCAAGGAATATATTATGGATAGGAGGAAAATGATTGTTTGACATGAATGTCAGATACTTGTAACAATATTTGTTTAGCATTGTTTTAAAAGGGAGAAAAAGTATCCATATTATCACATTATTCTAAAAGAAAAGGGAGAGAGATTATCCATTATCAAATTTACTCTAACAAGGAGAGATCATATCCTAAGGGAGAGAAAATTGTATGAAAGATTACACAAAGGGAGAGTTGTTGACAAGACAAAAAGACATCACAAAAGAGAGAACAATAAAAGGAGAGAAATTGACACAAGAAGAAGATTCAACACATCAGTAAACAAAAAGCTGCAAAAATCAAATCTAATCCAAAACAGAGCTTACCAGCGATCAGACACTTTTATCGATTATCAAAAAAAACTGTTTGGTAGTTTGATGAATCTCAATAAATTGTATTTCATATTGTATTAGAAATAGTATAGTGTGATAACATAAGTTTGTTGTCATCAATGCTAAAGGGAGAGATTGATGACATGTAATTGATTAAATGCTTGACAATGTTAAGTTGAAGATAATGCAAGGCATTAAATCAGTTAATGGTTTGTGTTGTCATTGATGGAAACTTGATATCATTTGTACGGTCATGTAAATAATGTCAAAATACTTCAGAGAATCAATGGAACAAAGGTTATGCTTTCATCAATGCATAAAAGTCAAGTATTCACTAAGTGATAGATAACACCGATGGAGTGTACACCATCAGTAAAGGAAAAGAAGAAAAGTCACAGTGATACTCGACAAGCAGAAGATAGTGTTTCCTGATGAATAAAATCCAATGATGCCCAACGGACAAAGATCTCAAAGCTAACTAAAGTCACACTGATAGAACTTGTAGTTGTAACTAATGACTAACTGAAGAGTTGATCGACACAACAGAGAATTCAGAATATGAAAAAATATCTAGCTGGCAAGAGCTAAAGATAGACTTAACTAGTTGTTTTCTTTGTTTTATTTGACAAGAGTTAAGTAATTGATTTAAAGATGATTTGTATAGTTGGAAAGAAGATAACTATGAGATAAATTTGGAGTTATGCTTTAAATCATATTGGCTGGATTATTTTTCATGCCAAGAATCAAGAATTAAGAATCAATGAATATTATGTCTATATAAGAGACAAGCTTAATTCATTTTTGTATCACATGAAAAGGGATTAAGCGGAGTGAATAGAAAGAGGATGCTAAGAATAAACTGATGAAGAACAACTTCATACAGTACTAATCAATCAAGCTAAAGGAGAGCTAAGGAGAGAAGAAAGTATGGAGCACAAAAGAATTGAATTGATACATTGATCAGAGAGGTAATATACTTAAATAGATCTGAAAATCTGCAATTCAAGTTGCACTAGAAACAAGTCATTTTTTTTCACTTTAACCATTGAGGCATCAAGTCTCTTAAAAGAAAAGGACTTAACAATCTTCTATATATTGAGGTACATCCTAAGGAGTGCCAAAAAGGTTGATTCAAGGATGGCAGCATTAGATGCCCGATACTAAGTGACAACCTATATGTGTAAAATCCTCTAACAAGGTCACACCTAATAGTGTGTTTGTAACCTTTAATAGGGTTGGCTCTTAATAGGGCTCACTTCAGAAGAGTGAAAATTTGGGGTACCAGTCCTGGTGGTTTTCTCCCTTAACAGGGTTTCCACGTTAAAAATTCATGTGTTATGTGTGTATGATTCATTTCTTTATTGTTTTGTATATGACATAGTTAACACTAGATTTATCGGTACACTCTGCATATCTACTGTATTTCAATAAATAGTTATACTGCTTATCGGTAATCAAGGAGAATAAGGACAGACAAGGAAAACCAATAGACAGTTAATCATTATAAGTATTTCATGGCATGCATCTTGTAGGGACATAATAATCTAAGGTTTATTTCAATGGTGGTTAGATTAAGGATAAGTTTTTGAGGCCACTGATTCACCCCCCTCTCAGTTATTACTAACAAGAGAGAGATAGACAGATAGAGAGAGAGATAGAGTTATGTTATGCTAGTTCTACCCATCAAAGAGAAGAGCAGACAGTCACTCAAAGAACCAAATGTGTGTGGTTAGTCAAAGAACCAAATGTGTGCGGTCAGTCTAAGGATCAAGATTAGATGGTCTAACATGTATTATTAAACTCATGAAAAAGGATAGGTCAAATAGTCTACCGAATTGTGTTATTTTATTCAACCAATCCTGAATATAGGAAAAGGAGACCGATCTGGCCTACCAAATTATGTTATGCTAGTGTACTCTCTCTATCAAGGTTAAAGTGAACATGATATATGAAATATGGAGGCTATGTATGACCCCCCTTAAGATGGAAAATAAGAAGTATTTTTTCATCTTAAGGAAATAATGAACAAGGATAAAGCGGTTTCAACATCAAGACAATATCCACCAGCAACACCTAGTCCAAACCAAAGAGGTCACAACTCCTATGAGGTCAAGATAAGAAACTTAATTACCATGGAAACCCAATAGCGAACAATAAAAATATTATGATCAAGGATGCATATCCTTAACGTAAACCAATGTTTCTAAGTAAGATTGCATGTCACATGATAGACAAATACCACTTATGAAAGGGAAAAGTGTGGAGTAACATAATAGGGACTTATATGTTATTTAAAGGAATTGGCAATGAAAAATAACTCATTGCAATGTGATATGTGAATAACATCATTATGAATGAGTTATTTAATTTTGTAGTGTAAGGCTTGACATTAATTAGTAGATTGGTCATGATATTGGTGATACATGTAGAAAGGAAGATTCATAAGATTTTGACTTCTTTTCTTTTTTTGTTTAGGCCTAGTAATTGTAACACCCCAAAATTGGCATCTTCCAACCCTAACCAATTTTGTTACGATTATCACTCTTCTAGATCATCAAAGTCCTATTGTACTAGGCAATTCTGAGCTTTTGACTGACTCTACTCGACTAAGTGTCAAATGTAGAAAATCCTTAATCTGCATTAATCATACATCACATTTAATTCCTAAATACTTATTTAGCTAAACAAACCTGATGATCAAATTAATTTAATTATAAAGTCCTAGCACTTTAATTAAATTAAATTCACCCTCTTTAGCTAAAGACACATAAAAAGGAATTAAATTATATTTAATTATTAAATAAATATCCTCATTTCAATAATTGAATTTAAATATTTAGATAATTGAGAAAAACCTATTTATGAGGTCATATTTATTTAATTAATTGGATAATCTCTCAAAAATCTTTCTTTTATTCAGAATTAGAAACTTCTCTTTAATTATGCTTTAAAGAGAGAGAAAACAATTTAATTCAAATAAAACACAATTAAATCAAGGAAAGAAAATAGCTAAAGCAGAAAGAAAACAATTTATTGTATTCTTTTGAATAAAGCTTTCTAATTTAAACTGGCTTTTCTATCTATTTTATTTCAAAGAGGAAAGTTTCTATTCTGATCATCTCTGAGTCTATAAAAAAACTCTCATTCTCTCATTCAAACCCCCACTCAGTTTTTCATGCATTGTTAGAATACTGAATTATTGTCACATTTCTTGGTATCTCATATAGAATAATTTCATTATTGCAATAGAATAGCTTCAATTTCTAGAATAATTGCATTGAAATCATGTCTTAGAATAATCTCACATCTTTCATTTCTTAGAATAATCTTGCATTGTATTTCATTCATGGAGAAAAATCCTTCATTCCTAGATTCTTCTATGGTTGTGAGACTCTCATTCTGAGAGCTATTTTGAAAACCCCATCTGGATAGAAAGAAATAGGTCAAATCATGCAGGCAGACATGATGAATAATCTCATATTTAGTCTTGTGTGTACCTGGTGAAGAAGGACTATGTTGAAGTGTATGGTGAGTTAACAAGGCCAAATTTACCACATACATTTCTGGCGCCCACCGTGGGGTAGGTACATTCTGTTCTGGCCTCATTTCATTTCATCTTTTTCATTTTTTTGCATTCTATCCGTATGTCTGTACAAGTTCTGTTTTAATTTCACGTGAAATTTCTGTATGTCTTGCATGAACTTTCTAGTTCTTCGCGTGGCTTGCAACACTTCTTCGCGTGACCTATAATACATCTTTGCATGAAATTACATTCTAGACCTTTCAGTTTGATATTTTATTGCTTTGGTTTTCTAACCACCTACTATTTTTTGACATCTGTGTTTCTTTGATTTTATCTTTTGAAATAGCTTGACAGTGGTTTGCAGGACGCTGAGATAAAGAAAAGCCATCATAAACTTCTAACTCATTTATTGCAGGATGTTGATATGAATAAAGGCATTACAAACTACTAATTTTTTTATTTCAGGATGTTTTTCAAAGACCTTGCGTGTTTTCACAACTTCTTATATCTATTTTTAGTAGTTAAAACACACTTCGGTTGGTGCTTAAAATGAATCATTGTCTTGCGTGATTGAAGTGCTTTTTTAGATTGTAATCCTAAGAACTACATGAACATATCCTCTCCCCTCACCTTTATGGATCTTGGGTGTAAGATAAATTCATGTGATTCTTCTAGAGTGGCTACCTCCTGAGAGCTTTAACAGAGCCGGTGAGAGTAGATGCCCAATCGGTAACAGGCTAAAGCCAAGCCCTTCCAAACCGGTATACAAAAAATGCTATTGTGATTAATGTCACAATAGACAGGTGTGAATTCATTGTGGTAACCAAAATATCCTCCAGTGCCCTAGTGGTGCGTTAAATTCCCGACATTATTAAGGTGAAACCCTTTCTTTGAAAGGATTGGGAGAGCCCCCTTTATTGGGAAAATGACTTGATCATAACCACCTGAACGGATGACCTTACTACAAACTATTGTTCTAGTTTTCCAAAAACCCTTTATCTGTTAGCGTGGAAGGTCAGAGACTGACTAAGACGCCCCACATTTTTATAGCTTTTAGTAGAGATAACAACCCTTTGGGAAGCAATTCCTTTGGGGTTCAAAGCTTGGTATGCTTGAGAAGTGAGTGCATATGTAAGGAGGAGCCTATGCTTCCAAGCTTCTAAGTTGTCCACTAAGAGTAAGTGTAGCTAAACTTCAGTTCAAGTGGGGATTCAATAGATATTATCCTGGCTATCCTAGGATTGTGATGTTCTTGTTCTGGTATTACAAAATATTTTGTTTAATGTGTTTTGCGTGGGTGTATCATTTGAACAATCAAAACACACAAACTGTCAATCTTGAACATTTCCAAAACAATCTATAACTTGAACTATCTATTAGAAAACAACATGATTTTATCTTGGGAAACACATACTGGTCTCAACGATCTAATTCTGTAAACATCCTTTTTCACCATTTACATAGTTTCACACAACATTTCCCAATCTTCACGTGCTTTACTGCAAATCTTTGTGTGATATGAAATACACTGTCACGCGACATTTGGTAATAGTTCCATTATTCTGTCACTTTTGTTGGAATTATATTGAGATGATGTACTGACAGGGGAGGGGTGAACCAGTACCTCTAAAACTTTTCTTGGTTAACTCATTAACCCTTAATCTTCAGTTTATAAATTATCTTATCTAACTGTTCATCTTTCTTTATGCATATGCAACCATATCATAAGTTCTTTTAGTATGTAACCATAACAGAAACATTCATGAAAATAGATAACACATAACACAAGATATGATATCGCAGAAACCTCCTATTAGGAAGTAAAAACTACGGTGGGGATTGTTACCCACAAGACTTCACTATCTGTAGATAAGAAGGGGTCGGTTAAGGCTTACAATTGGTCACTTTTGATGACCTACCCTATTAGGAGTATTACAATGGAGACCTGTTAATATCTACTTCATTTGAAGCTTTATCAACACTGTTAAATGTGCACTCTGTTAAGAGATTTGTAAAGAACTACTAAGTCCACCTTCTACAAAAGGATTTTAGATGTGATGCACTTCTTAGAATGCAACTACATAAGTCTTTGATCTGATGATGTATGAAATCTTTAATTTCTGGTAACAGATCCTATTAAGCTTCATACATATAAGCAATCATCCTTCCATGATTGAATAATACCTTTATCTACTCGTCGGTAGCCTCTATGTGTTCTCGATAACTAAAGTGATCTGTTTCTGAACTTTGCATGAATTCTGCCTTCTACTCCTTAGATTCTCTACGTGGCTATCAACAATAATGAATTCATAACTCACAATTGAGTTTGAACATCTATTTATACTAAATTAGGCTCAATTCTTGTTTCATGCATCGCGAGTTAACTCTAGATCCAAGGTTTACAACTTGACCTTGATCTTTAGTTAGATATGTTTTAGATCCATTAGGATGCATTAAAACATTTACATAAAGCTTGCTTGACCCTCAAGTTA